>MU249729.1:179184-204992 GCA_018977245.1 Lethenteron camtschaticum | reverse complement strand
GAGTCAAAGGCGCCCTCTAAGCTGCGTGGATGTCTGTCTCAAATCGCCAAAAGCAAACTCTCACTAACGTCTAACCGACACACAGTAACGTCTCGTAAGTCGGGCTACACGCGATTACCAGTTTATCCACTAACGAAGACACTTACTTGTTGATGCACGGCGTGTCGATGTCCCTGTAACCCGTCTGAAGAGATCGCCACGAACTCTCCCAGTCGCCAGGCAATCGGCTCGCCAGGCTGGGTCTCGCAGGAGAAGGGTAATCTGCAGAGCGAGGAGTTGCGCATCTATCCTCAGCGAAATCCCTCTCGAAATGGTCTTGAGGTCTGATTTTAAGCCCCTTATAACTCCCCTCTAGCATTCAAATCCTTTGTTCTCGTCTTGGATTATCATCGACTTTGCATTCAATTGTTAATTTTACATTAACAATCCGCATATGTAGCAACATAGCTTCGCTAATCGGCCATTGTAATTTAACCTTAATACATATGCATATCTCACTGCATAATTGTACGCTTCCGTTTAAATAAATATCTACATATCCATGCATATTCCGTGCTTCGTGTTAATTTGCCAATATTCACCCGACAATGTCCTCTAAACTGCAGGGATTCATCTTCATGGTTCTTTCGGTAAAGTCACGTAGAAGGGAAGTAATAAAAAATAAAAATAAAACATAATAAAATAATTCTCACGACGGAAGAGATGGAGGACGAGACAAAGGAGGAGGTGGTGGAGGTGGTGATGCAGGCTCGTGAAGGACGCTACTGGGCAGTTGGAGGCAGTCGCCCTCCAACAACAACGGAGGGCGGAGGAGCGACGCTCACAACAACGAGCGGAGCGCCGGGTGGCTAAAGCACAGCAAGTTGGTACAGTAGGGGGCACAGGTGGTGCATAAGCCAGTCATCTCGGTCATCTCGGTGAGTCGACCCGTGGCACCTGCTGGGTCTGCCCCGTGACCTCCTGCCAGTGGGCGTTCGACACTTCACTAGCCTCAAGGTGCACTTGGCCTGGCACAAGCGTCGTGGTGACGTCACCGCCACTTAGTGGCGAATGGCGGTTATTGTTGTTGTTGTTGCAGGGAAAGAAGAGGAAGCGAGGGGCCTTGCTCGCGTGGCGAGAGCGATCACCTCACTCCTCCGCCGCGTGCTGCTTTGTGGTGGCATGTCCACCACACAGTAGGGGTGGTTGTTGTGGTCGTGGATCGCTGCCAACCATGACCACTATCACCAGACTACCCACCACCCCGTGACACATCCCAGGCACACACACACCCCCGTGATACACGTCACACACACACCACATGGTTCCCCGGAGAGACGGTGCCACTGGGACCACAGCTGTGGAAGGAATCTGAGCAGCAGATGCAGGACTACAGTGGGAACGACTGCTATCAAGACACCTCACACAACAAACACACACGGGACTAGCCAAAAAAANCTAGCCGGACCCATCTTGGACTAATAGATGCAAGTTAATACTGTTCTGAACCTGTTTAATAAACATATTTAAGGACACTCGTGTTGAGCATGGTGCTTTTAGCAAACGAGTGTGTTTTGTTATAATTTCTGTCATAAACTTTGAATAATCATCTGAATGGTTTAGCTTGAAAGCGTGGTTTATAATAAAATTACGCAAAAAAAACAATCGTCATCTTTAGTCTGTAACATACGACCTTCGTGTGTATATACACCAGTCTGTATGTGTTCAATATTTTTCCGTGTGTAAAATTTGCGACGAGTTTTTTTTTTTTATACAGCTGTCTTGGCTGTGATGGTACCACCTGAAGACGGAAGCTTGTGTTGCCTCTGAAACGTCGTGATTTTTATTTATTTTACTTTTTAATGTGTTTTACCTACGTGACCTTACCGAAAAAACCTAAGAATACGAGTGTTTTTTGCTAATTGCATTGACTATTGAGGTGTTACCAGCCCTCGCACCCGTCCAAAGACCTCGTGGGCCACTGTGGTGGCTACGAGCCTTCCCTCCGGGACTTTGCTCACATCCACCACAGCGTTACCGTCCAACACCATCAATGAAGAAGGGGTTGTTTTTGCAAAACTTTACTCGTGGCAGGGGATTGACAAACAACAGGGAGTGCCTCCTTCTGATAAACAAAAAACGAATGAAGGGGGCGTGGGAGCGTGGCGTAAGGTGTGGAAAGCTGTAAGTCACAGGTTTCATTCGATTTGTATCAATGACACCAGCACACGAATGGTGGGGTCGTTTGGAATGATGTTGCATTGATGAAAGATGAAGTTTCGACGTTGCATTTCATGAACTTTAATTCAATTGTTATTTTTAATTTACAATCTGCATATCTAGCAATTAGCTTCGCTATCTGCTATTGTGCTTAAGCCTGAATACATATGTGCATCTCACCACATAATATTCACCCTGCAATGTGTGTACACGTTATATTTACACTTGTTTTGTGGATACCTACATGCGTGTATGTGCGTGTATAGGTATGTTGAATCATTTGATCGCCCATTTATTGGTGATGTCAAACGCAATCCCTGTGTACGTACACTGCTGTGTCTGTGTAATAAAGGACTCCGTCACACGATGTCGATCTCCGTCGGTCCTTTATTTGTGTTCGTCTTCCGCTCACCCCGCTGGTCTCCTCCTCGGTCCAGCGTCGTCTTTCCTTGCGCCCCGCGCACTCTGCAGCTCCCCTGCTGCTCCGCTCTGCAGCTTCTCTGCTGCTGGTGCAACCTCGCACGCCCTGTGCTAGCCTCCGCTAGCTCTCCTGCTCCGTGCAACCTCGCACCCTGCTAGTCCTCCGCTAGCTCTGCAGCTACTCTGCTGCTCCGTGCAACCCCTGCACGCCCTGTGCGCCCCGCGCACTCTGCTCTCTCCTCACCCCGCTGGCTGGCGCCGTCCGATGAGCAACTCAGCCACCAGGCTGAGGCACGGCGGCCACCCAACGTGGTCTCCCTCTTCACTCCCTCGACTGCCCGATGTCCGGTCTCCTGGTGGGCAGTGTGGAACCTGTTGTTCCTACCTGTATGTATAAAAAATAACTTGACTTTAGGTAGCCAGGCAGGCTCCCTTAACTATCCCCCCCCCTCCCTTAGGCCCCTCCCCTGACCCCCTTCCCTTATGCCCTCCCCTGAACACCCCCCCATATCCTTAGGCCCTCCCCTGACCCTCCTCCCTTAGGCACCTCCCCTCTCCCGTACCCGGAAGTAGGTCTCCACCAATCAAAGAGCTGTTTATGTTATATATTTATTTATGCACGACAAACAAACAGACAGTCAGACAGACAGACAAAAAATCCCTGGTGGGCAGTGTGGAACATTGTTCCTACCTGTAATAGTGTTGCCTCCAAGCTGCGTGTGTGTGCACCTAATTCGAACCCACTACATATGTACACTCGTGTGTTTATGTACACTGCGTTGCATATCTGTATGTACACCCCTGTATATGCACATTCGTGTGTATGTGTATGCACATTCGTCTATGTATATACACTGCTATGCCCACTCGTGTGTGGGTGTGTGTACAAGGGAGTGTATGTGTGTACTCGTGTAAGTAGGTGTATTGGAACACACAACTTATTTTCATATTGTGTCGTACAAAGAATTGAGGGCAACGTGGTTCGCACATTTATTTGTGTTGTCAAACGCAATCTCTGTGTGCGTACACTGCTGTGTATGTATACTAGTGTGTGTATGCGCACTCGTGTATGCATGTGCACCCGTGTGTGTATGTAAAGCGGTGTGAATGCACATTCGTGTATGTATCTACACCGCTGTGTATGTCCACTCGTGTGTGGGTGCGTGTACAAGGGAGTGTATACGTGAACTCGTGTATTATTGTTATAATAGTGTCGTACAAAGAATTGAGGGGCAACGTGGTAATGAATGCGGCACCACAACAGGGAACTGTAGCCATGTGTATGTACATGGGTGTGTACTTCTCTGTGGGTACATTCGTGTGCATGTGGACTCGTGTGTGTATTTACACTCGTTCATGGACACGTGTGGGTCTGTACACGTGTGTATGTATGTACAATCGTGTGTGCTCGCATATTTGTGTGTGTTGAAACGCAATCCCTGAGCATGCACACTGCTGTATACGTGCACATGTGTTTATGTACATTGCTGTGTGCAATTACACTGTGCATGTATCTACACCCCGATGCATTTACACTCATTTGTGCATCTATACATATGTGTCGTATGTATAGATGCACAAATGGGTGTACGCACTTGTGTATGCATGTGCACACGTGTGTGTATGTACAAAGCGGTGTGTATGCACATTTGTGCATTCTCCTACAGCACTGTGTATGTCCACTCGTGTGTGGGTGTGTACAAGGGAGTGTATATGTGGGGAGCGGTGGTGTAGCGGTTAGCGCGCTGCGCTATGAACCGGTGACACGGGTCGATTCCCGCTCACGGCCAACACCAGTGACGATTATCTGAACCGGTCCCGGGCCTCCCCTAGGTCGACTCAGCCTCAAATGAGTACCTGGTGCGGTGGGTAAACATCGCCACTGTGGAGACAAAGGCGGTCGGGCGTGGAGCTGGACACCCACCCCTCGTGTACCGTTGCGGCCTTCATAGGTGCTCGCTAACAGCACTTGCCCTACAGTCTGTTAAGGCTATACGGGGGATCTTTATCTTTGTGTGTACAAAGCGGGGTGGATGCACATTCGTGCATTTTTCTCCACCGCTATGTCCACTCGTGTGTGGGTGTGTGTACAAGGGAGTGTATACGTGTACCGTGTAAGTATGTGTAGTGGAACACACAACTTATTTTCATATTGTGTCGTACAAAGAATTGAGGGCAACGTGGTGATGATGCGGCACCACAACAGGGAACTACAGGGATGAGACTCCCCGCTCGTGGTGCTAAATTAATGAAAACAGCGCCACTGAGCGGACAGAGCCCGCCCCTACAGCTCGTGCGTGTGACGTCATGAGTGTGACGTCACGAGTGACGATGCTGCCAGGTGAGGGTCAACTTGTGTGCTGGAGATGCTTCACCTGAAACTCGCCTCCACACGTGTTCGCTATGAACATTGTAGCAATAAGGACGATTAGTCATCTTTAACATGTCAGGTCTTTATTGTTCTGAAAGTAATTAACCTTCTTGGTTTTCGGTAAAGTCACGAAGAAGAAACAATAAAAAATAAAATAATTTAATAAAGTAGTTTCATTCTGTTGAATTATTAAAATTTTATTATTNAAAAAATATTTTGTAAAAAAANTTGTTTTATTTTATTATTTCCTTTTAATAAGGGACGTTTAGTCATCTTTAACATTTGAGGTTTTATTGTTCTGCAAGAAATTAAAGTTAAAACTCGTAGAGACACATGCACACTCGTGTGTGAATGCACACGCTGTATAGACAGTCGTGTTTATAAGCACACGTGTGTGTGTATGTCTACTCGTCCGTGTTTTTTTATAGGAAGGATATGGTTGAAATAACGTACGATCAGTCATCTTCAAAACAATTCAGGTCTTTATTAATCTGCAAGAAATTCACGTTAACACTCGTATTGAAATCTTTATTAATACGCATGCTCAAACAGGAAGGGACTAGGCAAATTATTTCCCAATTTCAACAGTTAAAACATATTCTTAAATCTAACACGTAAACGTCGATTTCCCNATTGACGTCTTTTCGACTGAAGCCATTCGTCAGAAGTCCAAGCCATCAAACACAAGAACAAGGAACGTGCAATTCACGCTCATTATGAAACCTTATTTNAAGCAATTTAGTTTATCTTCTTGGTTCTTTCAGTAAAGTCACGTAGAATGGAAATAATAAAAAATAAAAATAAAACACAATGGAAATAAAAAATAAAAATAAAACATAATAAAATATAAAATGTTATTGAGCAAAGTTCACAGTATTTCTCCAACTTTAGCTCAACACAACCACTTAACCACGGAAGAAAAATTAGAAATTGAACCACCACACAACCACTGCGCATCACACCACATCAACAAGTAGTCCGATAGGACTACGAAGCACCACCTTAACGTGAAAATGTCTGGAATAAACAAGAACACGCAATTTGCTGTGAGAAGATTACATGCCACCTTCTAGCATAAGCACCGCCATTTAACAGCCATGATGATCCAACTACCAGACGAAGCAATGTATCTATAGAAGTATAAAATTGTTGCCATCCTGAAGTAAGTGAACACTTCTGGAACTTAAAGGAAGACTTTCATCTGAACCCATTCACATCACTCCAGCTCGGAGTAATCAGAAAAGAGACACGAATATACACAGGGCAACAGTTAACAGATGTACTCAATACGTCTTCAGCCACTCCACTACATCCAGCCATCTCTCGGATCAAACTTCATGGGTCGAAGAGGAATTGTCGTCAGCGCTGATTATTTCCACTACATCTAGCCATCTTTCAGGATTCACCTGCATAGGTTCGAAAGATGCATTTTTTCAGGACTCATTCCAGCACTTTGAATTGTACATTTGATTTCTATTCCTATCATTGCGGATCTTCTGATGCTTGTTTCGGGGTGATGACCGTGAACATGTCTCTCCCTCGTAGAGCAATTAAATGGCTTCTCGCCCGAGTGTTTTCTGGTGACTGTGGATCAAAAGATTTATTTCCGGAAAATGCCTTCGCAAACACCAATTGAATGGCTTCTCGTTCGTTGTGTTTTCTGGTGTCTGCTAAGATTTGATTCTCTGCAAATGCCTTCCCACACACAGAGCACTTGAACGGCTTCTCGCCCGTGTGTGTTTCTGGTGTCTGTGAAGATGTGATTTATGTGAAAATGCCTTCCACACACAGAGCACTTGAATGGCTTCTCACCNGTGTGTATTTTCTGGTGCCTGTGAAGAGCTGACTGCCATGCAAATGCCTTCCCACACACCGAGCAATTGAACGGCTTCTCGCCCGTGTGTGTTTTCTGGTGTCGTAGAANTGTTAAGATGGGATTGTGTAGAATTGTTNTCCAGTGAAATGCCTTCCCACACAGAGCAATTGAATGGTTCTCGCCCGTGTGTGTTTTTGGTGATTGTGTAGAATTGTTTTCCGTGAAAATGCCTTCCACACAGAGCACTTGAACGGCTTCTGGCCCGTGTGTGCGTGGCGCTGTGGAGAGTTTTATCTGCTCCATGTGACTGATTCTTCAGAGCAGAGTAACAGTCTCGGTTGTCGTTGAGAGTCAAAGGCGCCCTCTAAGCTGCGTGGATGTCTGTCTCAAATCGCCAAAAGAAACTCTCACTAACGTCTAACCGAGACACAGTAACGTCTCGTAAGTCGGGCTACACGCGATTACCAGTTGTATCCACTAACGAAGACACTTACTTGTTGATGCACGGCGTGTCGATGTCCCTGTAACCGTCTGAAGAGATCGCCACGAACTCTCCAGTCGCCAGGCAATCGGGCTCGCCAGGCTGGGTCTCGCAGGAGAAGGGTAATCTGCAGAGCGAGGAGTTGCGCGTCTATCCTCAGCGAAATCCTCTCGAAATGGTCTTGAGGTCTGATTTAAGCCCTTATAACTCCCTCTNGCATTCAATCTTTATCGCTTGGATTATCTAGACTTTGCATTCAATTTTAATTTTACATTAACAATTCGCATATGTACAAATAGCTTAGCGAATCNGGCCATTGTAATTTAACCTTAATACATATGCATATCTACTGCATAATTGTACCCTTCCGTTTAATAAAGATCTACATATCCATGCATAATTCCGTGCTTCCTGTGAATTTGCTAATATTCACCGACAATGTCCTCTAAACTGCAGGGATTCATCCTCATGGTTCTTTCGGTAAAGTCACGTAGAAGGGAAGAAATAAAATAATAAAAATAAAACATATAAATAATTCTCACGATGGAAGAGATGGAGGACGAGACAAAGGAGGAGGTGGAGGAGGTGCAGGTGTGGAGGTGGTGATGCAGGCTCGTGAAGGACGCTACTGGGCAGTTGGAGGCAGTCGCCCTCCAACAACAACGGAGGGCGGAGGAGCGACGCTCACAACAACGAGCGGAGCGCCGGGTGGCTAAAGCACAGCAAGTTGGTACAGTAGGGGGCACAGGTGGTGCATCAGCCAGTCATCTCGGTCATCTCGGTCAGTCGACCCGTGGCACCTGCTGGGTCTGCCCGTGACCTCCTGCCAGCGGGCGTTCGACACTTCACGTGGTAGCCTCAAGGTGCACTTGGCCTGGCACAAGCGTCGTGGTGACGTCACCGCCACTTAGTGGCGAATGGCGGTTGTTGTTGTTGATGCAGGGAAAAGAGGAAGCGAGGGGCCTTGCTCGCGTGACGAGAGCGATCACCTCACTCCTCCGCCGCGTGCTGCTTTGTGGTGGCATGGCCACCACACAGTAGGGTGGTTGTTGTGGTCGTGGATCGCTGCCAACCATGACCACTATCACCAGACTACCCACCACCCGTGACACATCCAGGCACACACCACACTNCCGTGATACACGTCACACACACACACACATGGTTCCCCGGAGAGACGGTGCCACTGGGACCACAGCTGTGGAAGGAATCTGATCAGCAGATGCCAGGACTACAGTGGAGAGCGACTGCTATCAAGACACCTCACACAACAAACACACACGGGACTAGCCAAAAAAAACTAGCCGGCCCATCTTGGACTAATAGGTGCAAGTTAATACTGTTCTGAACCTGTTTAATAAACATATTTAAGGACACTCGTGTTGAGCACGGTGCTTTTAGCAAACGAGAGTGTTTNGTTATAATTTCTGTCATAACTTTGAATAATCATCTGAATGGTTTACTTGAAAGCGTGGTTCATAATAACGTTACGCAAAAAAAAAACAATCGTCATCTTTAGTCTGTAACTTACGACCTTCGGTGTGTAATACACCTGTGTGCATGTGTTCAATATTTTGCCNGTGTTTAAAATTGCGACGAGTTTTTTTTTATACAGCTGTCTTGGCTGTGATGGTACCACCTGAAGACGGAAGCTTGTGTTGCCTCTGAAACGTCGTGATTTTTATTTTATTTTACTTTTTAATGTGTTTACCTACGTGACCTTACCGAAAAAACCTAAGAATACGAGTTGTTTTGCTAATTTCATTGACTATTGAGGTGTTACCAGCCCCTCGCACCCGTCCAAAGACCTCGTGGGACGCTGTGGTGGCTACGAGCCTTCCTCCGGGACTTTGCTCACATCCACCACAGCGTTACCGTCCAACACCGTCAATGAACGAAGGGGTTGTTTTTGCAAAACTTTACTCGTGGCAGGGATTGGCAAACAACAGGGAGTGCCTCCTGAGAAACTAACCCGTAAAAACAAAGTTTTTCACTATAAATCCTTTATATGCGTGGCGGCTAGAGTCCTCTCGTCCTCTGGCTTGAGATGGCTGCCACTATGGGTCAGATGATTGCCTGCCACCATTAAGCAATTGGTAATTAAATATATAAAATTCCTAAAAAGTGTAAAATTTTGGAATTTTTTTTCACGAAAATACATTGTCACACACAACGAGTCTGTGTGCAAAATGTCAGCTCGATTGGATCACGGGAAGTGGGTTAAAAACGACCGAAAGATTTGCACGGTCGTAAGCGCGCAAGCAAGTGAACTTAATATAAAGCATTTAAAAACGAAATNAAGGGAGCGTGGCGGTGGTGTAAGGTGTGGAAAGCGTAAGTCACAGGTATCAATCGAATTGGGTCTGACACCAGCACACAAATGTTGGGGTCTTTGGAGGTGTTGCATTGGTGAAAGATGAAGTTTTCCGACGTTGAATTTATGAACTTTACATTCAATTATTTTGAATTTCCAATCTGCATTCTAGCAATTAGCTTCGCTTCTGATTGAGCTTGCCTGAATAGTAACATACCCATAATTGCGTTCATTTGCTAATATTCACCCGCAATGTGTGCAAACGTGCCAGTTCAAAGGCGTTAAGGAAATGCAGATGAATTTTTTGTNAGGTATGTTTTTAATGNTAAGTTGAGCATGCTTGTCAACTCGCTGTGAAACTTGACTTGATCGTGTGTGTNTGTGTGCATTGTTAAGCATTGTACAGTTAGAACGCTTAGATAACTTTAAAAAATTAGATTTTTNTTGAAAACAATGCGTTAATATTCTGTGCATGACACTTGCTGTGTGTTGGGGTAGTGTAGTGGTTAGCGCCTAATTACGTACGAATTCATGCTCACAGCCAACACCAGGGATGTGCCCAAGGGTGGCAGACGCCACGTAGCTGCAAGNGCCTTCAGGGTGTGCGAGATGTTCGGGAACGCGGACAGTGGAATGTCGATGAAGTCATCCTCGGTGGATCGCGATTCGGGTGGTGCTCAGAGACACGCAGGGTGGGTGCAAATATTAAAAACAAAAACCCCTCTTGAAATGCCTGAAGTTTTTCTTCTTCTTGGTTCTTTCGGTAAAGTCACGTAGAAGGGAAGTAATAAATAATAAAATAAAGCATAATAAAACAATTCTCACGACGTTTCGGCCACGACGCAAGTAGCCGTCCTCAGGTGATAACCAGGTCTGTCGAGGCGACAGCGTCTGAATGAAACAGCACCATGCTTGGAGCATTTATATAAGCTGGGTTGAAGGGGGAAAAAGGGCGCCTTGACAAAATAATTTGCATATCAAGAGGAATTTAGCATATTATGGGAAATGCAGGTATGTGATTAGTACTACTTATGCCCGTGCATTATGCAGGATTAGCAGCATGAAAGGGAGAGGATATGGGAAATGTGATTAGTACTACTCATGCCTTAAGTTTTGGCTGGTAAATATATAATAGTGGCGGCGATAAAGTGGAGCCTGGACAAGTAGGCACGAACCAAAAGCGCCGCGTTTATATCCCCGCTCTAACCCCACGGTCCTGCCGAGCTGCTACTTACAGCTGGAAGCTTTCAGGAATTCAACAGTTAAAAATCAATACGTTAACGTCAAATAATCATACTGTGTATATATATGAATCCATTGAAAGGGCAGATCCAGCAGTGGATGGTGTGAGTTTAACACGACCACAATTTGATACTAGTAATTATAATGCAATGCAAATCCCGCAGCCCGCAGTTCTCATGTCTGTTTTCCATATCGATACATACTGCGGTAAATGTGAGCAATGTCCTAGAGGGAAGGCTCATAGCCATCACAGCGGCCCACGAGGTCTCCCGACTGTTGCGTGAAAACACGTGGAAAATATATACACACATAAGTGCACACAGCACTGTAATACACAGCAGCGTAACAACACACGGGACTTTCTGCTATAGACTGAAATGTGATAATAGTTGCGTTACATTATAATAAACAACGCTTACAAACTATACCATCCAGATGGGTATCCACGGCAATTGTAACCATTTTAATTGATCGATTATAACAATTCACCTTCGTTGTCTAGATCAACAAGTGTCCTGAAACATATTCATAAAACCACGTCAACACGCTATGAAGCATGCACCTCTTAGTATATCTCGATCAACATTGTAATATCTTAGACCGTATTTCACAGTTAAGGCTGATACATTGATCACAGTTTACAGGCCATTGTAAATGTGCAAACTAACAACATGCACATGATTATGCAAGGAGATGCCCATCCGTATTCAAACGGAAGCGAACAATGATGCAGTGGAATGCAAAATTCTACTTAGGCTTGAGCACAATGGTCACATGAGATTAGGTTTGTTAGATATGAGGAGCGTTACTTACGAGAATAACAATTGCATCCTAGGAAGTTTATTAAGAAAATGTAAATTATTCTAGAGAGATTTCATAAATGGGAAGAATAATTATCTCAACCAGTGTGCCGTAGCAATTGCAAACAAATGGAATGAAATAACTAAAGTGATGCCTTCACTACACTCATTAAACAATGTGCCACTATTTAAAATATTATAATAATTCAAACGTTTGGAGTGGAAACAGAAGGAATTAGAATTGAATGCGTTTTTTTCAAAAGCATAACGTACTTCAGTGTTGTGGGGCATCTAAGATTGTATCGTCAGTTTAACCTGTGAAAATAATCACAAAACCCGCTATCCTAGTCTGCTACTGTGAGCATGTACATGGATCTGTACTGTTGTGTATGTCCACTCGTGTATGCATGTGCACCCGTGTGTGTATGTACAAGAGGTGTATTTCGATTTAAAGATTCGTGACTGCAGGGATTCATCTTCTTGGTTCTTTCGGTTAAGTCACGGAGAAGTGAAGTAATAAAAAAAAACATAATAAAATAATTCTCACGACGTTTCGGCCACAACGCAAGCAGCCGTCCTCAGGTGAAGACGCTGTCTCCCCGACAGACCTGGTCTTTTATTATGTTTATTTGTATTATTTTATTACTTCCCTTCTACGTGACTTTACCGAAAGAACAAGAAGATAAAGCGGTGTATATGCACATTCGTGTATGTATCTACACCTCTGTGTTTGTCCACTCGTGTGTGGGTGTGTACAAGTGTATATGTGTACTCGTGTATTATTGTTATAATAGTGTCGTACAAAGAATTGAGGGCCAACGTGGTAATGAATGCTGCACCACAACAGGGAACTGTAGCCATGTGTATGTACATGGGTGTGTACTGCTGTGTGTGAACATTCGTGTGCATGTGCACTCGTGTGTGTATTTACACTCGTTCATGGACACGTGTGTGTATGTATGTGAATCGTGTGTGCTCGCATATTTGTGTGTGTTGAAACGCAATCCTGAGCATGCACTCTGCTGTATACGTGCACATGTGTTTATGTATATTGCTGTGTGCAATTACACTGTGCATGTATCTACACCCCGATGCATTTACACTCATTTGTGCATCTATACATATGTGTCGTATGTATAATGCACAAATGGGTGTACGCACTCGTGTATGCATGTGCACCCGTGTGTATGTACAAAGCGGTGTGTATGCACATTCGTGCATTTTCCTACAGCACTGTGTATGTCACTCGTGTGTGGGTGTGTGTACAACGGAGTGTATATGTGGGGAGCGGTGGTGTAGCGGTTAGCGCGCTGCGCTATGAACCCGGCTACACGGGTTCGATTCCCGCTCACGGCCAACACCAGTGACGATTATCTGAACCGGTCCCGGGCCTCCCCTAGGTCGACTCAGCCTCAAATGAGTACCTGGTGCGGTGTGTAAACATTGCCACGAGGGAGACAAAGGCGGTCGGGCGTGGTGCTGGCCACCACCCCTCGTGTACCGTGCCGGCCTTCATAGGTGCTCGCTAACAGCACTTGCCCCTACAATATGTTAAGGCTATACGGGGGATCTTTATCTTTGTGTGTACAAAGCGGGTGGATGCACATTCGTTCATTTCCTACAGCACTGTGTATGTCCACTCGTGTGTGTGTGTGTACAAGGGAGTGTATATGTGTACTCGAGTATGTATCTGGTAGCGTTTAGGAGGATATTATTATTGTGAGGTTCGATGCGGCTGAAACACGCTGTTAGGAATGAGCCTTTGTTGTGTAGACTGGTTGAACTCGGAGCTTTCAAAAGTTTGCATATCAAGATGAATTTAGCATATTTATGGGAAATGCAGATATGGATTAGTCATGACTTGTGGATTCTGGCTATTGAGCTTAATCCTGAATATGTATATTCATCTCACCGCATAATTCGCGTTAATTTGCTAATATTCACCCTGCAATGTGCTGCAAACTGCTGCCTGTTCAAAGGTGTTACCAGGCAGATGCAGACTGTAGTATTAAATTGTGATTTGGACTTTCAGGTGCAAGTTTATACCGTGCTGACTTTGTTTTATAAAAAATATTGAAGTACTTGTGTTGATATGACCGCGTCAGAACAATAAAGGTGATTTGTTTAATTTAATCCACGAAAATATTACGATTGCTGTCATACACTTTTATGATAATCGAAATGGTATCGCTTGTAAGCGTGTGTGTATTTACACTGCTGTGTAAGTACACTTGGGGAGCGGTAGTGTAGCGGTTTGTATGTACAAAGCGGTGTGTATGCACATTCGTCTATGTATATACACTGCTATGCCACTCGTGTGTGGGTGTGTGTTTCGTACAAAGAATTGAGGGCAACGTGGTGATGAATGCGGCACCACAACAGGAACTACAGGGATGAGACTCCCCGCTCGTGGTGCTAAATTAATGAAACAGCGCCACTGAGCAGACAGAGCCCCGCCCCTACAGCTCGTGCGTGTGACGTCATGAGTGTGACGTCATGAGTGTGATCAGCGGACAGCCTCATGAGTGACGATGCTGCCAGGTGAGGGTAACTTGTGTGCTGGAGATGCTTCACCTGAAACTCGCCTCCAATAAGGGACGATTAGTCATCTTTAACATGTCAGGTCTTTATTGTTCTGCAAGAAAATTAAAGTTACAACGCGTAGAAACACATGCACACTCGTGTGTGAATGCACACCGCTGTATAGACACGTGTTTATGACTTGTGTGTGTATGCACGTGTGTTTTTAAGGAAGGTATGGTTAACGTACGATCAGTCATCTTTAAAAAATCGGTCTTTATTAATCTAAAGAAAATTACGTTAACACTCGTATCGAAATCTTCATTAATACGCATGCTCAAACAGGAAGGAACTGGGCAAATTATTTTCCAATTTCAACAGTTAAAACATATTCTTAAAATCTAACACGTAAACGTCGATTTCCCATTGACGTCCTTTTCGACTGAAGCCATTCGTCCAGAAGTCCAAGCCATCAAACACAGAACAACGAACGTGCAATCCACGCACACTCTGAAACCTTACTTTAAGTTATTTTTTTATTACACAATGATAAAAAAAATTAAGAATATGTTTAAAATATTGAGCAAAGTTGTGATCACAGTATTTCTCCAACTTAGCTCAACAAAACCACTTAACACGAGAGTAAAATAGTAATTGAACCACCTCACAACCACTGCGCTTCACAACACATCAACAAGTAGTCGATAGGACTACAAAGCACCACCTTAACGTGACGAAGTCTAGAATAACTTTAACACGCAATTAGCTGTGAGAAGATGACATGGCACCTTCTACCATAAACACCAAACATTTACCAGTCCCGATGATACAACCACCAGACGAAGCAACGCATCTATAGAAGTATAACATTGTTGTCATCCTGAAATAAGTGAACACTTCTGGAACTTAAAAGGAATACGTTCATCTGAACACATTATAGAGCATTCACAACATCACTCTATTTCGATTTAAAGCTTTCGTGACTGCAGGGATCAATCTTCTTGGTTCTTTGGTAAAGTCACGTAGAAGTGAGTAATAAAATAATAAAANTAAAACATAATAAAATAATTTTCACGACGTTTCGGCCACAACGCAAGCAGCCATCTTCAGGTGAAGAATAGGTCTGTCAAGTAGACAGAGTCTGAATGACTACTTGACGAACCTGTTCTCCACCTGACGACGTGCTTGCGTTGTGGCCGAAACATCACTCTAGCTTGGAGTACTGGAAATCACGGAAATAATATTTCGTACCTTATTAACTGATCTAACAGAGACACAAAACATGCACATTCCAGGACTTCAAGAGTTAACAGAAGTTCTCAAAACTTTGACTCTCCAGCCATTCCAGCAGCCATTTCTCAGTATCCACCTGCATGGGTCGAAAGAGGAATTGTCGTCAGGGCTCATTACATCCAACAACCTCTCAGGATCCAACTGCATGAGGTCGAAAGAGGAATTGTTGTCAGGACTCATGACATCCACTACATCTAGGCATCTCTCAGGATCCACCTGTATAAGATCGAAAGATGCATTTTTTTCAGGACTCATTGCAGCACTTTGCATTACACCTTTTGATCTCACTTCCCTATCATTGCGGATCTTCTGATGCTTGTTTCGGGGTGATGACCGTGAAAATGTCCTCTCCTCGTAGAGCAATTAAATGTCTTTTCACCCGTGTGTGTTTTCTGGTGCCTGTGAAGATTTTGTTTCCGTGAAAATGCCTTCCCGCACACAGCGCAATTGAATTGCTTTTCGTTCTTGTGTGTTTTCTGGTGTCTGTTAAGATTTGATTTTCCGCAAATACCTTTCCACAATAGAGCAATTGAACGGCTTCTCGCCCGTGTGTGTTTTCTGGTGACTGTAAAGAATAGATTTCCAAGCAAATGCCTTCCACAAACAGAGCACTTGAATGGCTTCTCGCCCGTGTGTGTTTTCTGGTGATTGTTTAGAGTTGATTTCTCTGCAAAAGCCTTCAAACAAACAGAGCACTTGAATGGCTTCTCGCCCGTGTGTGTTTTCTGGTGACTGTTTAGAGTTGATTTCTGTGCAAATGCCTTCTCACAAACAGAGCACTTGAATGGCTTCTCACCCGTGTGTATCTTCTGGTGAGAGTTAAGATTGGATTTACGTGAAAATGCCTTCCCACACACAGAGCAATTGAACGGCTTCTCGCCCGTGTGTGCGTGGCGCTGTGGAGAGTTCATCTGCTCCATGTGACTGATTCTTCAGAGCAGAGTAACAGTCGCGGTGTTGTTGAGAGTTAAAGGCACCCTCTAAGCTGCGTGGATGTCTGTCTCAAATCGCCAAAAAGCAAACTCTCACTAACGTCTAACCGACACACAGTAACGTCTCGTAAGTCGGGCTACACGCGACTACCAGTTGTATCCACTAACAAAGACACTTACTTGTTGATGCACGGCGTGTCGATGTCCTGTAACCCGTCTGAAGAGATCGCCACGAACTCTCCCAGTCGCCAGGCAATCGGGCTCGCCAGGCTGGGTCTCGCAGGAGAAGGGTAATCTGCAGAGCGAGGAGTTGCGCGTCTATCCTCAGCGAAATCCTCTCGAAATGGTCTTGAGGTCTGATTTTAAGCCCCTTATAACTCCCTCTAGCATTCAATCCTTGTTCTCGTCTTGGATTATCATAGACTTTGCATTCAATTGTAAATTTTACATTAACAACCCGCATATGTAGCAACATAGCTTCGCTAATCCGGCCATTGTAATTTAACCTTAATACATATGCATATCTCACTGCATAATTGTACGCTTCCGTTTAAATAAATCATATCCATGCTTCCGTGTGTGGTAATTTGCCAATATTCACCCGACAATGTCTTTTAAACTGATGCAAGTTTAGAGGATTTAACATCAAAATGCTGATGTCCAGTTTGATTTGACTAAGAGGTGCAAATGTATAGTGTACTGACTTTGTTTTATAAATATTTAAGTATTTGTGTTGATTTGAGCGCGTCAGTAAATCAAGGTGATTTGTTTAATTTAATTCACGACAATTATTACGATTGATCTCAAACACTTTTATTGATAATCGAAATGGTATGGCTTGTAAGCGTGTGTAAGCAAAGTCTTTCTCCAACTGCTCAACAAGACCACTTAACAAAGCGGTGTGTATGCACATTCGTGTATTTTCCTACAGCACTGTGAAGTCCACTCGTGTGTGGGTGTGTGTACAAGGGAGTGTATATGTGGGGAGCGGTGGTGTAGCGGTTAGCGCGCTGCGCTATGAACCCGGTGACACGGGTTCGATTCCAGCTCACGGCCAACACCAGTGACGATTATCTGAACCGGTCCCGGGCCTCCCTAGGTCGACTCAGCCTCAAATGAGTACCTGGTGTGGTGTGTAAACATTTCCACTGGGGAGACAAAGGCCGTCGGGCGTGGAGCTGGCCACCCACCCCTCGTGTACCGTTGCGGCCTTCATAGGTGCTCGCTAACAGCACTTGCCCCTACGTCTGTTAAGGCTATACGGGGATCTTTATTTGTGTGTACAAAGCGGGGTGGATGCACATTCGTGCATTTTCTTCACCGCTGTCCATTCGTGTGTGGGTGTGTGTACAAGGAGTGTATATGTGTACCCGTGTAGGTATGTGTATTGGAACGCACAACTTATTTTCATATTGTGTCGTACAAAGAATGAGGGCAACGTGGTGATGAATGCGGCACCACAACAGGGAACTACAGGGATGAGACTCCCCGCTCGTGGTGCTAAATTAATGAAAACAGCGCCACTGAGTGTCTACTTGGCAGGGAATGCCAAACAACAGGGGTCTCTTCTTCAGAAAAACAAACGATCAAGGGACGTGGGAGCGCGTAAGGTGTAGAAAGCTGTAAGCGCCAGGCTACCGTGGGCTCACCTCCCAATCAACGGGAGTCGAGGAGTGGTGGTTGCTCATGCATCCACCGAAGACAAATAAGTCGAGTTGATTCCTTCTATGTCCTCCTACATTATAACCCAACTATACTCATATGTATGCATATATTTATTTACGAAACCAGGGACGGATATGCGAACTGGGGGTGCGGATTAGAATTGCCCTATAATTACTAGGATCGCATTGTGGTCGCATTATAATTTGCTGAATGTGCAATCTCAATGGATTGGAATAGCTCTTTAAGCACCATCCTAATCAAAACTCGTTGAATATATTTATTGTTCCAATTGTAAGCTTCGTTTCTCTGTTACATCAAGTAATATGTTTTTCATCATCATCACGATCAATGGGCAAAGAGCGCGTAGGTGTGAAGTGCACATTTTGTACTCCTGCGTATACCATAAACCATTACATAGGAAACACTACAACAAGACGAGCACTGTGTGTGCATGTACATTATTTGTGTGCATATGTATGTAGGTAAAACGTGCGTGTTCGCAGTGGAACCAATCCTAGTGTTACAATGCTTTGTATGTACACTCGTGTGTTTATGTACACTGCGTTGCCTATCTGTATTTACACCCCTGTAGATGCATATTCGTGTTTATATGTATGCACATTCGTCTATGTATATACACTGCTATGCCCACTCGTGTGTGGGTGTGTGTACAAGGGAGTGTATATGTGTACCCGTGTAAGTATGTGTAGTGGAACACACAACTTATTTCGATTTAAAGCTTTCGTGACTGCAGGGATTCATCTTCTTGGTTCTTTCGGTAACACAGAAGGGAAGTAAAATAATAAAATAAAACATAATAATTTTATTTTATTTTTAATGTCATATTTTCACATTTATTAGTTTTCACATTTTATTATTTTCATTACTTCCCTTCTATGAACCGGTAAAGAACCAAGAAGACACAANTTATTTTTATATCGTGTCGTACAAAGAATTGAGGGCAACGTGGTGATGAATGCGGCACCACAACAGGGAACTACAGGGATGAGACTCCCCGCTCGGGTGCTAAATTAATGAAAACAGCGCCACTGAGACAGAGCCCCGCCCTACAGCTCGTGCGTGTGACGTCATGAGTGTGACGTCACGAGTGTGATCAGCGGACAGCACGATGCTGCCAGTGAGGGTCAACTTGTGTGCTGGAGATGCTTCACCTGAAACTCGCCTCNACGCGTTTCGCTATGANCATTCAATAAGGACGATTAGTCATCTTTAACATGTCAGGTCTTTATTGTTCTGCAAGAAAATTAAAGTTAAAACTCGTAGAAATACATGCACACTCGTGTGTGAATGCACACCGCTGTATAGACAGTCGTGTTTATAAGCACACTTGTGTGTGTATGTCTACTCGTCCGTGTTTTTTAAGGAAGGATATGGTTGAAATAACGTACGATCAGTCATCTTTAAAAACAATTCAGGTCTTTATTAATCTGAAAGAAAATTCACGTTAACACTCGTATCGAAATCTTTTTAATACGCTTGCTCAAACAGGAAGGAACTAGGCAAATTATTTCCAATTTCAACAGTTAAAACATATTCTTAAAATCTAACACGTAAACGTCGATTTCCCCATTGACGTCCTTTTCGACTGAAGCCATCAAACACAAGAACAACGAACGTGCAATCCACGCACAATCTTAAATAAATTATTTTAAGTTATTTATTATTACACAATGAAAAAATAAAGAACATGTTNAAAATATTGATCACAGTATTTCTCCAACTTTAGCTCAACAAAACCACATAACCAAGAGAGTAAAATTAGAAATTGAACCACCACACAACCACTGCGCTTCACACCACATCAACAAGTAATCCGATAGGACTACGAAGCACCATATTAACGTGACAAGGTCTGGAATAAACAAGACAGCACGCTCACATCATTTGCTGTGAGAAGATTACAAAACATGCCACCTTCTAGCATAAGCACATTTAACTGCCCGATGATCCAACTACCAGACGAAGCAATGTATCTTTCGAAGTATAAAATTGTTGCCATCCTAAAGTGAACACTTCTGGAACTTAAAAGAAAGACTTTCACCGTAACACATTATAGAGCATTCACATCACTCCAGCTCGGTATACTGGAAATCACTGAAAAAATATCTTAGAGACGCGAATATACACAGGGCAACAGTTAACAGATGTACTCAATACGTTTGAGTCTTCAGCCACTCCACTACACCCAGCCATCTCTCCGGATCCAACTTCATGGGTCGAAAGTGGAATTTCCTTTAGAACTCATTACATCACTTTCGATTTCAGCTTTTATTCCTGATGACTTGTGAAGTGTTTCTAACCGTGAAAATGCTTCAAACACACAGCGCAATCAAACATAGTTGTTCAAATGATCACACTCGCTTGGAGTACTGCTGCAAATCACTGATTAAAAAAGAGTTGTACGTTATTAATTGATCTTACAGAAATACAAACATGCACGTTCCAGGACTTCAACAGCTAAAAGAAGTGCTCAAAACTTTGATTTTCCAGCCACTCCAGCAGCCATTTTTGAGTATCCAACTGCATGGGGTCGAAAGTGGAATTGTCTTCAGCGCTGATTACATCCACTACATCTAGCCATCTCTCAGGATCCCACTGCATGGGTCGAAAGAGGAATTGTCGTCAGGACTCATTGCATCCGCTACATTCAGCAATCTCTCAGGATCCACCTGCCTCGGTTCGAAAGATGCATTTTTTCAGGACTCATTGCAGCACTTTGCATTACACTTTTGATTNCACTTATCATTGCGGATCTTCTGATGCTTGTTTCGGGTGATGACCGTGAACATGTCCTCTCCCTCGGAGAGCAATTTAATGGCTTTTCATCCGAGTGTGTTTTCTGGTGCCTGTGAAGAGCTGACTTCCAAGCAAATGCCTTCCCACATGCAGAGCAATTGAACTGCTTCTCGCCCGTGTGTAATTTATGATGACTGTGAAGATATGATTTCTGTGAAAATGCCTTCCCACAAACAGAGCACTTGAATGGCTTCTCGCCGTGTGTGTTTCTGGTGCCTGTGAAGATGTGATGAATCTGCAAATGCCTTCCCACAAACAGAGCAATTGAACGGCTTCTGGCCCGTGTGTGTTTTATGGTGCCTGAGAAGATGTGATTTCAGTGAAAATGACTTCCCACACACAGTGCATTTGAATGGCTTCTCGCCGTGTGTGTTTTTTGGTGATTGTGTAGAATTGTTTTCCGTGAAAATGCCTTCCACACACAGAGCAATTGAATGGCTTCGAGCCCGTGTGTGTTTTCTGGTGAGTGTTAAGATTGGATTTCTGTGAAAATGTTTCCACAAACAGAGCACTTGAATGGCTTCTCGCCCGTGTGTGTCTTCTGGTGCCTGTGAAGATATGACTTCCATGAAAATGCCTTCAAACAAACAGAGCAATTGAACGGCTTCTGGCCCGTGTGCGTGGCGTTGTGGAGAGTGTATCTGCTCCATGTGACTGATTCTTCAGAGCAGAGTAACAGTCGCGGGTGTTGTTGAGAGTTAAAGGCACCCTCTAAGCTGCGTGGATATTTGTCTCAAATCGCCAAAATGCAAACTCTCACTACCGTCTAACCGAGACAGTAACGTCTCGTAAGTCGGGCTACACGCGACTACCAGTTTATCCACTAACGAAGACACTTGTTGATGCACGGCGTGTCGATGTCCCTGTAACCCGTCTGAAGAGATCGAACTCTCCCAGTCGCCAGGCAATCGTGCTCGCCAGGCTGGTCTCGCAGGAGAAGGTAATCTGCAGAGCGAGGAGTTGCGCGTCTATCCTCAGTGAAATCCCTCTGGAAATGGTCTTGAGGTCTGATTTTAAGCCCCTTATAACTCCCCTCTAGCATACACATCCTTTGTTCTCGACTTGGCATATCATGGACTTTGCATTCAATTGTTAATTTTTAACTTAACAATTCGCATATATAGCAACATAGCTAAGCTAATATGTCCATTGTAATTAAACATTAATACGTATGTACATCTCACTGCATAAGTGTACGCATAATTCAGTGCTTCCTGTGAATCTGCTAATATTCACCGACTATGTCCTGTAAACTGCTGCAGGTTTAGAAGATTTAACAGCGACATACAGTTCGAAGTATAGAAATGAAGATGTCGAGTTTGATTTGGACTAAGAGGTGCAAGTTTATACTTTGCTGAACCTGTTTAATAAACCTATTTAATGACATTCGTGTTCAACATGGTGCTTCTAACAAACAAGTGTGTTATATAATAATTTACGTCAAACTTTGAATAATCATCTGAATGGTTTAGCTTGTAAGCGTGGTTTATAATGAAGTAACGCAAAAAAAANCAATCGTCACCTTATAGTCTGTAACATACGACCTTCGGTGTGTATATACACCAGTCTGTATGTGTTCAATATTTTGTTAATGTTCAATATTTGCACGTGTTGAATATTTTAGACGTATTTTTACGGTTATTGCATTGAGTATTGAGGGGTTACCAGCCCTCGCACCCGTCCAAAGACCTCGTGGGCCACTGTGGTGGCTACGAGCCTTCCCTCCGGGACATTGCTCACATCCACCACAGCGTTACCGTCCAACCGTCAATGAAGGAAGGGGTTGTTTTTGCAAAACTTTACTCGTGGCAGGGGATTGGCAAACAACGGGGATTGCCTCCTTCTGATAAACAAAAAACGAATGAAGGGGGCGTGGGAGCGTGGCGTAAGGTGTGGAAAGCCGTAAGTCACAGGTATCAATCGAATTGTGTCAATGACACCAGCACACGAATGGTGGGGTCGTTTGGAATGATGTTGCATTGATGAAAGATGACGTTCTCCGACGTTGCATTTCATGAACTTTACATTCAATTGTTATTTTTGAAATTACAATCTGCATATCTAGCAATTAGCTTCGCTATCTTCTTGGTTCTTTCGGTAAAGTCACGTAGAAGGGAAATAATACAATAAAATAAATAAAACATAATAAAATAATTCTCACGACGTTTCGAGGCAACACAAGCTTCCGTCTTCAGGTGGAACCGTCACAGCACGATAGCTGTATCAAGTGAGAGAAATTCAAGAAAACAGTCCTTGTATATATACTGCTTGAGGGTGGGAGGATATTATTATTGTGAGGTTCGATGCGGCTGAAACACGCTGTTAGGAATGAGCCTTTGTTGTGTAGGCTGGTTGAACTCGGAGGTTCCAAGAGTTTGATATCAAGATGAATTTAGCATATTTATGGAAATGCAGATATGGGATTAGTCATGACTTGTGGAATCTGGCTATTGAGCTTATCCTGAATACATATATTCATCTCACCGCATAATTCGCGTTATTTGCTAATATTCACCCTGCAATGTGCTGCAAACTGCTGCCAGTTCAAGGCGTTATCAGGGAAATGCAGTATAAAAATTGTGATTTGGACTTTGAGGTTCAACTTAATACCGTGCTGACTTTGTTTTATATATATTTAAGTACTTGTGTTGATATGAGCGCGTCCGAACAATCAAGGTGTTTTTTTTATTTAATCCAGGAAATTATTACGATTGCTGTCATATACTTGATAATCGAAATGGTATCGCTTGTAAGCGTGTGTTATTTACCTGCTGTGTAAGTACACTTGACTTTGACTCGTGTGTGTGCACGTGTTTGTTGTAAGTATTGTACAGTTAACTAACGCTCAGATTTTTATTAATCTGCTAAAAAAGAATTAACTTTAATATTGCTGTGCATGCACACTCGCGTGTGTATGTACACTGCATTGTATGTCTGTATGTACACCCCTGTATATGCACACTCGCCTCCACACGTGTTCGCTATGAACATTGTAGCAATAAGGGACGATTCGTCATCTTTAACATGTCAGGTCTTTATTGTTTTGCAAGTAAATTAAAGTTAAAACGCGTAGAAACACATGCACGCTCGTGTGTGAATGCACACCGCTGTATAGACAGTCGTGTTTTAAGCACATTTGTGTGTGTATGTCTACTCGTCCGTGTTTTAAAAAAAAAGGATATGGTTGAAATAACGTACGATCAGTCATCTTTAAAAACAATTCAGGTCTTTATTAATCTGCAAGAAAATTCACGTTAATACTCGTATTTGAAATATTTATTAATACGCATGCTCAAACAGGAAGGGATTATGCAAATTATATCCCAATAGGAATTCACCAGTTAAAACAAATTCTAAAAATCTAACACGTAAACGTCGATTTCCCCCATTGACGTCCTTTTCGACTGAAGCCATTCGTCCAGAAGTCCAAGCCATCAAACACAAGAACAACGAACGTGCCATCCATGCACACTCTGAAACCTATTATTTTAAGTATTTTATTTATTACACAATGATAAAAAATTAAGAACATGTTTAAAATATTGAGCAAAGTTGTGATCACAGTATTTCTCCAACTTTAGCTCAACAAAACCACTTAACCACGAGAGTAAAATTAGAAATTGAACCACCACACAACCACTGCGCTTCACAACACATCAACAAATAATCTGATAGGACTACAAAGCACCACCTTAACGTGACGACGTCTAGAATAAAATTTAACACGCAATTAGCTGTGAGAAGATGACATGGCACCTTCTACCATAAACACCACACATTTACCAGTCCCGATGATACAACCACCAGACGAAGCAACGCATCTATAGAAGTATAAAATTGTTGCCATCCTGAAGTAAGCGAACACTTCTGGAACTTAAAAGGAAGGCTTTCACCTGAACACATTATACAGCATTCACAACATCACTCCAGCTCGGTGTACTGGAAATCACTGAAAAATATATATCTTAGAGACGCGAATATACACAATGCAACAGATGTACTCAATACGTTTGAGTCTTCAGCCACTCCACTACATCCAGCCATCTCTCAGGATCCAACTGCATAGGTTCGAAGAGGAATTGTCGTCAAGACTCGTTACAGTTACTCCATTCAGCCATGTCTCAGGATCCACCTGCAAAGGTTAGAAAGATGCATTTTTTTCAGGACTCATTGCAGCACTTTGAATTCTACATTATGATTTCACTTCCCTATCATTGCGGATCTTCTGATGCTTGTTTCGTGGTGATGACCGTGAACATGTCCTCTCCCTCGTAGAGCAATTAAATGGCATCTCGCCCGAGTGTGTTTTCTTGTGCGTGTTACGAGCTGACTTCCATGCAAATGCATTCCCACAAAAAGAGCACTTGAATGGCGTCTCGCCCGAGTGTGTTTTCTGGTGTCTGTTAACCTTACGCCACGCTCCCACGCCCCCTTCATTCGTTTTTTTGTTTATCAGAAGGAGGCACTCCTGTTGTTTGCAATCCCTGCCACGAGTAAAGTTTTGCAAAAACAACCCCCTTCTTCATTGACGGTGTTGGACGGTAACGCTGTGGTGGATGTGAGCAATGTCCCGGAGGGAAGGCTCGTAGCCACCACAGCGTCCCACGAGGTCTTTGGACGGGTGCGAGGGGCTGGTAACCTATACCTCAATAGTCAATGAAATTAGCAAAACAACTCGTATTCTTAGGTTTTTTCGGTAAGGTCACGTAGGTAAAACACATTAAAAAGTAAAATAAAATAAAAATCACGACGTTTCAGAGGCAACACAAGCTTCCGTCTTCAGGTGGTACCATCACAGCCAAGACAGCTGTATAAAAAAAAAAAAACTCCCACATTTTAAACACGTGCAAAATATTGAACGCATACACACTGGTGTATATACACACCGAAGGTCGTAAGTTACAGACTATAAGATGATTATTGGTTTTTTTTTTGGGT
>MU249729.1:88043-179159 GCA_018977245.1 Lethenteron camtschaticum | reverse complement strand
CTTAACGTTATATAAACCACGCTTTCAAGCTAAACCATTCAGATGATTATCAAAGTTTATGACAGAAATTATAACAAAACACACTCGTTTGCTAAAAGCACCATGCACAACACGAGTGTCCTTCAATATGTTTATTAAACAGGTTCAGAACAGTATTAACCGTTATTGTCTCGGTCAGACGTTAGTGTGAATTTGCTTCTTGGCGATTTGAGCCAGACATCCACGCAGCTTAGAGGGTGCTTTTAACTCTCAACAACACCCGCGACTGTTACTCTGATCTGAAGAATCACATGGAGCAGATACTCTCTCCACAGCGCCACGCACACACGGGCGAGAAGCCGTTCAATTGCTCTGTGTGCGGAAGGCATTTGCATGGAAGTCAGCTCTTCACAGGCACCAGAAAACACTCGGGTGAAAAGCCATTAAATTGCTCTACGAGGGAGAGGACATGTTCACAGTCATCACCCGAAACAAGCATCAAAGTGCTGAAATGAGTCCTGAAAAAAATGCATCTTTCGAACCTATGCAGGTCGATCCTGAGAGATTGCTGAATGTAGCAGATGTAATGAGTCCTGACGACAATTCAACTTTCGACCCCATGAAGTTGGATCCTGAGAGATGGCTGGATGTAGCGGAGTGGCTGAAGACTCAAACGTATTGAGTATCTGTTAACTGTTACCCTGTGTATATTCGTGTCTCTTTTCCATTACTCCGAGCTGGAGTGATGTGAATGTGTTCAGATGAAAGTCTTCCTTTTAAGTTCCTGAAGTGTTCACTTAATTCAGGATGGCAACAATTTTATACTTCTATAGATACATTGCTTCGTCTGGTAGTTGGATCATCATGGCTGGTAAATGGCTGGTGCTTATGCTAGAAGGTGGCATGTGTTGTAATCTTCTCACAGCAAATCATGTGTGCGTGCTGTCTTGTTTATTCTAGACTTCGTCACGTTAATGTGGTGCTTCGTAGTCCTATCGGACTACTTGTTGATGTGTTGTGAAGCGCAGTGGTTGTGTGGTGGTTCAATTTCTAATTTTACTCTCGTGGTTAAGTGGTTTTGTAGAGCTAAAGGTGGAGAATATTATGATCACAACTTGACCACATGAATATTTTAAACATGTTCTGAATTTTTTTTATTGTGTAATAACAAAATAACTTAAAATAATTAGTTTCAGAGTGTGCGTGGATTGCACGTTCGTTGTTCTTGTGTTTGATGGCTTGGACTTCTGGACGAATGGCTTCAGTCGAAAAGGACGTCAATGGGGAAATCGACGTTTACGTGTTAGATTTTAAGAATATGTTTTAACTGGTGAATTCCTGTTGGGAAATAATTTGCCCAGTTCCTTCCTGTTTGAGCATGCGTATTAATAAAGATTTCGATACGAGTATTAACGTGAATTTCTTGCAGATTAATAAAGACCTGAATTGTTTTTTAAGATGACTGCTCGTACGTTATTTCAACCATATCCTTCCTTAAAAAC
The DNA here is from genome assembly GCA_018977245.1 of Lethenteron camtschaticum. Lineage (NCBI taxonomy): Eukaryota > Metazoa > Chordata > Hyperoartia > Petromyzontiformes > Petromyzontidae > Lethenteron > Lethenteron camtschaticum. Next base: position 177,678 of record MU249729.1, on the reverse strand, counting down.
ACACGGACGAGTAGACATACACACACAAGTGTGCTTATAAACACGACTGTCTATACAGCGGTGTGCATTCAGACACGAGTGTGCATGTGTTTCTACGCGTTTTAACTTTAATTTTCTTGCAGAACAATAAAGACCTGACATGTTAAAGATGACTAATCCCCTTNTTGAAGAAGGGAAATAATAAANTATAACAATAACAATAAAATTTTTTTAGTTTTTTCATTAAATTCACAAAAATAATTTTCAATAGAATAAAATTACTTTATAAAATTATTTTATTATTTTTACTATTTCCCTTCTACGGACTTTACCGAAATAACCAAAAGATGAAGAAGAAACATAATAAAATAATTGTATTATGTTTTATTTTTATTATTTTATTATTTCCCTTCTTCGTGACTTTACCGAAAGAACCAAGAAGGTTAATTCTTGCAGACAATAAAGCCTGACATGTAAAGATGACTAATCGTCCCTATTGCTACAATGTTCATAGCGAACACGCGTGGAGGCGAGTTTCAGGTGAAGCATCTCCAGCACACAAGTTGACCCTCACCTGGCAGCATCGTGGCTGTCCGCTGATCACACTCGTGACGTCACACTCATGACGTCACACGCACGAGCTGTAGGGGCGGGGCTCTGTCCGCTCAGTGGCGCTGTTTTCATTAATTTAGCACCACGAGCGGGGAGTCTCATCCCTGTAGTTCCCTGTTGTGGTGCCGCATTCATCACCACGTTGCCCCTCAATTATTTGCACACGAGCGATATGAAATAAGTAGTGCGTTCCACTACAGGTCAAAACGGGTTTGATTCCTTACACCTCCCTTTAAGCTAGAAATACACATTGTAAATTGACGAAGNCATAACAATCAAATGTAAAGTTTATGCTACGGCCGTATAGCTTAACAATTAAACGGGAATAGCATGTAGATCATGTAATATTCAGACAGCGGATGTACATACATATTAAAGTTTAATTAGTTAAGCTATGTTGATTAATATGCGGATTGTAAATGTAGAAATTAACTATTTAATGCAATGGCCAAGTCGAGAACAAAGGATTTGAATGCTAGAGGGGAGTTATAAGGGGCTTAAAATCAGACCTCAAGACCATTTCGAGAGGGATTTCGCTGAGGATAGACGCGCAACTCCTCGCTCTGCAGATTACCCTTCTCCTGCGAGACCAAGCCTGGCAAGCCCGATTGCCTGGCGACTGGGAGAGTTCGTGGCGATCTCTTCAGACGGGTTACAGGGACATCGACACGCCGTGCATCAACAAGTAAGTGTTTGTTAGTAGATAAACTGGTAATAGCGTGTGTAGTTCGACTTACGAGACGTTATGTGTGTCGGTTAGACGTTAGTGAGAGTTTGCTTTTTGGCGATTTGAGACAGACATCCACTCAGCTTAGAGAGTGCCTTTAACTCTCAACAACACCCGCGACTGTTACTCTGCTCTGAAGAATCAATCACATGGAGCAGATAAACTCTCCACAGCGCCACGCACCGAGAAGCCGTTCAATTGCTCTGTGTGTGGGAAGGCATTTTCACGGAAATCACATCTTCACAGTCACCAGAAAACACACACAGGCGAGAAGCCATTCAAGTGCTCTGTGTGTGGGAAGGCATTTGCACAGTCAGCACATCTTCACAGTCACCAGAAAACACACACGGGTGAGAAGCCATTCAAATGCTCTGTTTGTGGGAAGGCATTTGCACGGAAATCAATTCTTAACGATCACCAGAAACACACTCGGGTGAGAAGAAATTCAAGTGCTCTGTGTGTGGGAAGGCATTTTCACTTAACAACATCTTAACCGACACCAGAAAACACACACGGACGAGAAGCCATTCAATTGCGCTGTGTGCGGGAAGGCATTTGCAGAGAAATCAAAATCTGTGGAAAGCTGTAAGTCACAGGTATCAATCGAATTGGGTCAATGACACCAGCACACAAATTCTGGGGTCGTTTGGAATGGTGTTGCATTGATGAAAGATGAAGTTTTCCGACGTTGAATTTCATGAACTTTACATTCAATTGTTATTTTTGGAATTTCCAATCTGCATATCTAGCAATTAGCTTCGTTAATCTGGCTATTGAGCTTAAGTCTGAATGCATATGTGCATCTCACCACATAATTCGCGTTCATTTGCTCATATTCACTCTGCAATGTGTGTACACGTGTATATTTACACTTGTTTTTGTGGATATTACTGCGTGTATGTGTGTATAGGTATGTACAATCATTTGTTCGCACATTTATTTGTGATGTAAACATCTGTGTCGTATGTGATGTATACTTGTGTGTACGCACTCGTGTATGCATGTGCATCCGTGTGTGTATGTACAAAGCTGTGTGTATGCACATTCGTGTATGATCTACAGCTCTGTGTATGTCCACTCGTGTGTGGGTGCGTGTACAAGGGAGTGTATGTGTGTACTCGGTGTTATTGTTATTATTGTGTCGTACCAAGAATTGAGGGGCACGGGTAAGAATGCGGTACCACAACAGGGAACTGTAATGTGTATGTACATGGGTGTGTACTGCTGTGCGTGTACATTGTGTGTGTATTTATGTTCATGGACAGTGTGGGTCTGTCGTGGTGTATGTATGTACAATCGTGCGTGCTCGCACATTGTGTGTGTATTGCCCCTACAGTCTGTTAAGGCTATACGGGGATCTTTATCTTTGTGTGTACAAAGCGGGGTGGATGCACATTCGTGCATTTTTCTACACCGCTGTGTATGTCCACTTATGTGTAAAGGGAGTGTATATGTGTACCCGTGTAAGTATGTGTAGTGGAACACACAACTTATTTTCATATCGTGTCGTACAAATCATTGAGGGGCAACGTGGTGATGAATGCGGCACCACAACAGGGAACTACAGGGATGAGACTCCCCGCTCGTGGTGCTAAATTAATGAAAACAGCGCCACTGAGCGGACAGAGCCCCGCCCCTACAGCTCGTGCGTGTGACGTCATGAGTGTGACGTCACGAGTGTGATCAGCGGACAGCCACGATGCTGCCAGTGAGGGTCAACTTGTGTGCTGGAGATGCTTCACCTGAAACTCGCCTCCACACGTGTTCGCTATGAACATTGTAGCAATAAGGGACGATTAGTCATGTTTAACATGTCAGGTCTTTATTGTTCTGCAAGTAAATTAACCTTCTTGGTTTTTCGGTAAAGTAACGAAGAAGGGAAATAATAAAATAATAGAAATAAAACATAATACAATTATTTTATTACGTTTTATTTTCTTCTTCATCTTCTTGGTTCTTTCGGTAAAGTCACATAGAAGGGAAATAATAAAATAATTTTATAAAGTAATTTTATTATGTTTAATTTTTATTTTTTATTATTTAATAAAATAAACAATAAAAAAANTTATAAAAAATTAATTGTTTTATTTTATTATTTTTTTCTCTTCTTCAATAAGGGACGATTAGTCATTTTTACATGTCAGGTCTTTATTGTTCTGCAAGTAAATTGAAGTTAAAACTCGTAGAAACACATGCACACTCGTTGTGATTGCACACCGCTGTATAGACAGTCGTGTTTATAAGCACACTTGTGTGTGTATGTCTACTCGTCCGTGTTTTTTAAGGAAGGATATGGTTGAAATAACGTACGATCAGTCATCTTTAAAAACAATATAGGTCTTTATTAATCTGCAAGAAAATTCACGTTAATACTCGTATTGAAATCTTTATTAAAACGCATGCTCAAACAGGAAGGAACTAGATAAATTATTTCCCAATTTCAACAGTTAAACATATTCTTAAAATTCAACACGTGAACGTCGATTTCCCCATTGACGTCCTTTTCGACTGAAGCCATTCGTCCAGAAGTCCAAGCCATCAAACACAGAACAACGAACGTGCAATCCACGCACACTCTGAAACCTATACTTTAAGTTATTTATTTATTACACAATGATAAAAAATAAGAACATTTTAAAATATTGAGCAAAGTTGTGATCACAGTATTTCTCCAACTTTAAATCAACAAAACCACTTAACCACGAGAGTAAAATTAGAAATTGAACCACCACACAACCACTGCGCATCACACACATCAACAAGTAGTCCGATAGGACTACAAAGCACCACCTTAACGTGACGAAGTCTAGAATAAACTTTAACACGCAATTAGCTGTGAGAGGATGACATGGCACCTTCTACCATAAACACCAAACATTTACCAGTCCCGATGATACAACCATCAGACGAAGCAACGCATCTATAGAAGTATAACATTGTTGTCATCCTGAAATAAGTGAACACTTCTGGAAATTTAAAGGAATACGTTCATCTGAACACATTATAGAGCATTCACATCACTCTAGCTCGGAGTACTGGAAATCACTGAAAAATATATCTAAGAGACACGAATATACACAGGGCAACAGTTAACAGATGTGCCACTCCACTACATCCAGCCATCTCTCCGGATCCAACTTCATGTCGAAAGAGGAATTGTCGTCAGCGCTGATTACATCCACTACATCTCGCCATCTTTCAGGATCCACCTGCATAGGTTCGAAAGATGCATTTTTTCAGGACTCATTGCAGCACTTTGAATTCTACATTTTGATTTCACTTCCCTATCATTGCGGATCTTCTGGTGCTTGTTTCGGGTGATGGCCGTGAACATGTCCTCTCCCTCGTAGAGCAATGAAATGGCTTCTAGCCCGAGTGTGTTTTCTTGTGTTTATGTAGAGCTGACTTCCATGCAAATGCCTTCCNACAAACAGAGCAACTGAATGGCTTCTCACCCGAGTGTGTTTTCTGGTGTCTGTTAAGATGTGATTTATGTGAAAATGCCTTCCCACACGCAGAGCATTTGAATGGCTTCTCGCCCGTGTGTGTCTTCTGGTGATCGTTAAGATTCGATTTCCGTGAAAATGCCTTCCCACACACAGAGCAATTGAACGGCTTCTCGCCCGCGTGTATTTTATGGTGTCTGTTAAGATGGAATTTCCGTGAAAATGCCTTCCCACACACAGAGCAACTGAACGGCTTCTCGCCCGCGTGTTTTATGGTGTCTGTTAAGATGGGATTTCCGTGAAAATGCCTTCCCACACACAGAGCAATTGAACGGCTTCTCGCCCGTGTGTGTTTTCTGGTGACTGTGAAGATGTGATTTTTCCGCAAATGTCTTCCCGCAAACAGAGCACTTGAATGGCTTCACGCCCGTGTGTGTTTGGTGCTGTGAAGATGTGATCTGTGAAAATGCCTTCCCACACACAGAGCAACTGAATGGCTTCTCGCTCGTGTGTGTTTTCTGGTGTCTGTTAAGATGTGATTTATGTGAAAATGCCTTCCCACACACAGAGCACTTGAACGGCTTCTCGCCTGTGTGTGTTTTTTGGTGACTGTGAAGATGTGATTTAAGTGAAAATGCCTTCCCGCACAAAGAACAATTGAATGGCTTCTCGCCTGTGTGTGTTTTCTGGTGACTGTGAAGATTTGATTTCTCCGCAAATGCCTTCCCACACACAGAGCACCTGAATGGCTTCTCGCCCGTGTGTGTTTTCTGATGACTGTGAAGATTTGATTTCTGTGAAAATGCCTTCCCACAAAGAGCACTTGAACGGCTTCTCGCCAGTGTGTGTTTTCTGGTGACTGTGAAGATTTGATTTCTCTGCAAATGCCTTCCCACAAACAGAGCACCTGAATGGCTTCTCGCCTGTGTGTGTTTTCTGGTGACTGTGAAGATTGGATTTCCGTGAAAATGCCTTCCCACACAAAGAGCACTTGAACGGCTTCACGCCCGTGTGTGCGTGGCGCTGTGGAGAGTGTATCTGCTCCATGTGACTGATTCTTCAGAGCAGAGTAACAGTCGCGGGTGTTGTTGAGCGTTAAAGGCTCCCTCTAAGCTGCGTGGATGTCTGGCTCAAATCGCCAAGAAGCAAACTCTTACTAACGTCTAACCGACACACAGTAACGTCTCGTAAGTCGGGATATACGCGACTACCAGTTGTATCCACTAACGAAGACACTTACTTGTTGATGCACGGCGTGTCGATGTCCCTGTAACCCGTCTGAAGAGATCGCCACGAACTCGCCCAGTCGCCAGGCAATCGGGCTCGCCAGGCTGGGTCTCGCAGGAGAAGGGTAATCTGCAGAGCGAGGAGTTGCGCGTCTATCCTCAGTGAAATCTCTCTCGAAATGGGCTTGAGGTCTGAATTTAAGCCGCTTATAACTCCCCTCTAGCATTCAAATCTTTTGTTCTCGTCTTGGATTATCATCGACTTTGCATTCAATTGTTAATTTCTACATTAACAATCCGTATATGTAGCAACATAGCTTAGCGAATCTGGCCATTGTAATTTAACCTTAATACGTATGTACATCCTACTGCGTAATTGTACACTTCTGTTTGAATAATTACATACATCTCCATGCATAATTCGTGCTTCCTGTGAATTTGCTAATATTCTCTAAACTGCAGGGATTCATCTTCATGGTTCTTTCGGTAAAGTCACGTAGAAGGGAAGTAATAAAATAATAAAANTAAAACATAATAAAATAATTCTCACGACGGAAGAGCTGGAGGACGAGACAAAGGAGGAGGTGGTGGAGGTGGTGATGCAGGCTCGTGAAGGACGCTACTGGGCAGTTGGAGGCAGTCGCCCTCCAACAACAACGAAGGGCAGAGGAGCGACGCTCACAACAACGGGTGGCTAAAGCACAGCAAGTTGGTACAGTAGGGGCACAGGTGGTGCATCAGCCAGTCATCTCGGTCAGTCGACCCGTGGCACCTGCTGGGTCTGCCCGTGACCTCCTGCCAGCGGGCGTTCGACACTTCACGTGGTAGCCTCAAGGTGCACTTGGCCTGGCACAAGCGTCGTGGTGACGTCACCGCCACTTAGTGGCGAATGGCGGTTATTGTTGTTGCAGGAAAGAAGAGGAAGCGAGGGGGCCTTGCTCGCGTGGCGAGAGCGATCACCTCACTCCTCCGCCGCGTGCTGCTTTGTGGTGGCATGTCCACCACACAGTAGGGGTGGTTGTTGTGGTCGTGGATCGCTGCCAACCATGACCACTATCACCAGACTACCACCCACCCGTGACACATCCAGGCACACACCCCGTGATACACGGTGTGTAAACATCGTCACTGGGGAGACAAAGGCGGTCGGNCGTGGTGCTGACCACCCACCCCTCGTGTACCGTTGCGGCCTTCATAGGTGCTCGCTAACAGCACTTGCCCTACAGTCTGTTAAGGCTATACGGGGATCTTTATCTTTGTGTGTACAAAGCGGTGTGTATGCACGTTCGTGCATTTTCTCCACCGCTGTGTATGTCCACTTGTGTGTACAAGGGAGTGTATGTGTGTACCGTGTAAGTATGTGTAGTGGAACATACAACTTATTTCATATTTTGTCGTACAAAGAATTGAGGGCAACGTGGTGATGAATGCGGCACCACAACAGGGAACTACAGGGATGCTCATGCATCCACCGAAGATGCATATAAGTCGAGTTAGATTCTTTCTATGTCCTCCTACATTATAACCCAACTATACTCAGATGTATGCACATATATTTATTTTCGAAACTAGGGACGGATTTGCGAACTGGGGGTGCGGGATTAGATTTGCATTATAATTTCTAGGATCGCATTGTGGTCGCATTATACTTTTCTGAATGTGCAATCTCAATGGATTGGAATAGCTATTTAACAGCACCATCCTAATCAAAACTCGTTGAGTATATTTATTGTTCCAATTGTAAGCTTCGTTTCTCTGTTACATCAAGTAACATGTTATTCATCATCATCATGATCAATGGGCAAAGAGCGCGTAGGTGTGAAGTGCACATTTTGTACTCCTGCGTATACCATAAACCATTACATAGGAAACACTACAACAAGACGAGCACTCGTGTGTGCATGTACATGTATTTGTGTGCATTGTTGTGTACAAACGTGCTGTGCATGGAACGCAATCCTATGTACGTACAATGCTTTGTATGTACACTCGTGTGTTTAGGTACAGTTGCATATCTGTATGTACACCCCTGTATATGCGCACTCGTGTGTATATGTATGCACATTGTCTATGTATATACATGCTATGCCCACTCTGTGAGGGTGTGTACAAGGGAGTGTATATGTGTACTCGTGTAAGTATGTGTAGTGGAACACACAACTTATTTTCATATTGTGTCGTACCAAGAATTGAGGGGCAACGTGGTGATGAATGCGGCACCACAACAGGGAACTACAGGGATGAGACTCCCGCTCGTGGTGCTAAATTAATGAAAACAGCGCCACTGAGCGGACAGAGCCCCGCCCCTACAGCTCGTGCGTGTGACGTCATGAGTGTGACGTCATGAGTGTGATCAGCGGACAGCCACGATGCTGCCAGGTGAGGTCAACTTGTGTGCTGGAGATGCTTCACCTGAAACTCGCCTCCACACGTGTTCGCTATGAACATTGTAGCAATAAGGGACGATTAGTCATCTTTAACATGTCAGGTCTTTATTGTTCTGCAAGTAAATGAACCTTCTTGGTTCTTTCGGTAAAGTCACGAAGAAGGGATATAATAAAAGAATAAAATAAAACATAATACAATTATTTTATTATGTTTTATTTTCTTCTTCATCTTCTTGGNTCTTTCGGTAAAGTCACGTAGAAGGGAAATAATAAAATAATAAAATAATTTTATGAAGTAATTTGATTCAGTAAAATTTTTTATTATAATAAAATAAAACATAATAAAGTTATTTTATAAAAAATTATTGTTTATTTTTATTTCCCTTCTTCAATAAGGGACGATTAGTCATCTTTAACATGTCAGGTCTTTATTGTTCTGCAAGAAAATTAAAGTTATTTCGGTAAACGCGTAGAAACACATGCACACTCGTGTGTGAATGCACACCGCTGTATAGACAGTCGTGTTTATAAGCACACTCGTGTGTGTATGTCTACTCGTCCGTGTTTTTTNAAGGAAGGATATGGTTGAAATAACGTATGATCAGTCATCTTTAAAAACAATTCAGGTCTTTATTAATTTGCAAGAAAATTCACGTTAATACTCGTATTGAAATCTTTATTAAAACGCATGCTCAAACAGGAAGGAACTGGGCAAATTATTTCCCAATTTCAACAGTTAAAACATATTCCTAAAATCTAACACGTAAACGTCGATTTCCCNATTGACGTCCTTTTCGACTGAAGCCATTCGTCCAGAAGTCCAAGCCATCAAACACAAGAACAACGAACGTGCAATCCACGCACACTCTGAAACCTATTACTTTAAGCAATTTNATTTATTACACAATGAAAAAATTAAAGAACATGTTTAAAATATTGATCACAGTATTTCTCCAACTTTAGCTCAACAAAACCACTTAACCACGAGAGTAAAATTAGAAATTGAACCACCACACAACCACTGCGCTTCACAACACATCAACCAGTAGTCCGATAGGACTACAAAGCACCACCTTAACGTGACGAAGTCTAGAATAAACTTTAACACGCAATTAGTTGTGAGAAGATGACATGGCACCTTCTACCATAAACACCAANCATTTACCAGTCCCGATGATACAACCACCAGACGAAGCAACGCATCTTAGAAGTATAACATTGTTGTCATCCTAAAGTGAACACTTCTGGAACTTAAAAGACGTTCATCTGAACACATTCATTCACATCACTCTAGCTCGGAGTACTGGAAATCACTGAAAAATATATCTAAGAGACACGAATCTACACAGGGCAACAGTTAACAGATGTACTCAATACGTTTGAGTCTAGCCACTCCGCTAATCCAGCCATCTCTCCGGATCAACTTCATGGGTCGAAAGTGGAATTTTCTTTAGAACTCATTACATCACTTTCGAATTCAGCTTTTGTCTGATGACATGTGAAGTGTTTCTAACCGTGAAAATGCTTCAAACACACAGAGCAATCCATTTTGTTCAAATGATCACACTAGCTTGGAGTACTGGAAATCACTGAAAAAAGAGTTGTACGTTATTAATTGATCTTACAGAGATACAGACATGCACGTTCCAGGACTTCAACAGCTAAAAGAAGTGCTCAAAACTTTTCCAGCCACTCCAGCAGCCATTTTTGAGTATCCAACTGCATGGGTCGAAAGTGGAATTGTCTTCAGCGCTGATTACATCCAGCCATCTCTCAGGATCCAACTGCATGGGGTCGAAAGATGAATTGTCGTCAGGACTCATTACATCCGCTACATCAACGATCTCTCAGGATCCACCTGCCTAGGTTCGAAAGATGCATTTTTTCAGGACTCATTTCAACACTTTGAATTTCACTATTTGATTTCACTTCCCTATCATTGCGGATCTTCTGATGCTTGTTTCGGGTGATGACCGTGAACATGTCCTCTCCCTCGGAGAGCAATTGATTCGCTTCTCGCCCGTGTGTGTTTTCTGGTGACTATTTAGAGATGATTTCTGTGCAAATGTCTTCAANCAAACAGAGCACTTGAATGGCTTCTCGCCCGTGTGTGTTTCTGGTGATTGTTTAGAGTTGATTTCTCTGCAAAAGCCTTCAACAAACAGAGCACTTGAATGGCTTCTCGCCCGTGTGTGTTTNCTGGTGACTGTTTAGAGTTGATTTCTGTGCAAATGCCTTCCACAAACAGAGCACTTGAATGGCTTCTCACCGTGTGTATTTCTGGTGAGAGTTAAGATTGATTTACGTGAAAATGCCTTCCCACACACAGAGCAATTGAACGGCTTCTCGCCCGTGTGTGCGTGGCGCTGTGGAGAGTATCTGCTCCATGTGACTGATTCTTCAGAGCAGAGTAACAGTCGCGGGTGTTTAGAGTTAAAGGCACCCACTAAGCGGCGTGGATGTCTGTCTCAAATCGCCAAAAGCAAAGTCTCACTACCGTCTAACCGAGACACNGTAACGTCTCGTAAGTCGGGCTACACGCGACTACCAGTTTATCCACTAACGAAGACACTTACTTGTTGATGCACGGCGTGTCGATGCCCTGTAACCCGTCTGAAGAGATCGCCACGAACTCTCCCAGTCGCCAGGCAATCGGCTCGCCAGGCTGGTCTCGCAGGAGAAGGGTAATCTGCAGAGCGAGGAGTTGCGCGTCTATCCTCAGTGAAATCCCTCTCGAAATGGTCTTGAGGTCTGATTTAAGCCCTTATAACTCCCTCTAGCATTCAATCCTTTGTTCTCGTCTTGGATATCATCGACTTTGCATTCAATTGTTAATTTTACATTAACAATCCGCATATGTAGCAACATAGCTTAGCGAATCGGCCATTGTAATTTAACCTTAATACGTATGTACATCCACTGCGTAATTGTACACTTCTGTTTGAATAATTACATACATCTCCATGCATAATTCNGTGCTTCCTGTGAATTTGCTAATATTCACCGACAATGCCTCTAAACTGCAGAGATTCATCTTAATGGTTCTGTCGGTAAAGGCACGGAGAAGGAAGTAATAAAATAAAAAATAAACATAATAAAATAATTCTCACGACGGAAGAGCTGGAGGACGAGACAAAGAGGAGGTGGAGGAGGTGCAGGTGGTGGAGGTGGTGATGCAGGCTCGTGAAGGACGCTACTGGGCAGTTGGAGGCAGTCGCCCTCCAACAACAACGGAGGGCGGAGGAGCGACGCTCACAACAACGAGCGGAGCGCCGGTGGCTAAAGCACAGCAAGTTGGTACAGTAGGGGCACAGGTGGTGCATCAGCCAGTCATCTCGGTAATCTCGGTCAGTCGACCCGTGGCACCTGCTGGGTCTGCCCGTGACCTCCTGCCAGCGGGCGTTCGACACTTCACGTGGTAGCCTCAAGGTGCACTTGGCCTGGCACAAGCGTCGTGGTGACGTCACCGCCACTTAGTGGCGAATGGCGGTTATTGTTGTTGTTGCAGGGAAAAAGAGGAAGCGAGGGGCCTTGCTCGCGTGGCGAGAGCGATCACCTCACTCCTCCGCCGCGTGCTGCTTTGTGGTGGCATGTCCACCACACAGTAGGGGTGGTTGTTGTGGTCGTGGATCGCTGCCAACCATGACCACTATCACCAGACTACCCACCCACCCCGTGACACATCCAGGCACACACCACACCCGTGATACACGTCACACACACACAACATGGTTCCCCGGAGAGACGGTGCCACTGGGACCACAGCTGTGGAAGGAATCTGAGCAGCAGATGCCAGGACTACAGTGGAGACGACTGCTATCAAGACACCTCACACAACAAACACACACGGGACTAGCCAAAAAAANCTAGCCGGCCCATATTGGACTAATAGGTGCAAGTTAATACTGTTCTGAACCTGTTAATAAACATATTTAAGGACACTCGTGTTGAGCATGGTGCTTTNAGCAAACGAGTGTGTTTTGTTATAATTTCTGTCATAACTTTTAATAATCATCTGAATGGTTTAGCTTGAAAGCGTGGTTCATAATAACGTTACGCAAAAAAAAAACAATCGTCATCTTTAGTCTGTAACTTACGACCTTCGGTGTGTAATACACCTGTGTATGTGTTCAATATTTTGCCGTGTTTAAAATTTGCGACGAGTTTTTTTTTTNATACAGCTGTCTTGGCTGTGATGGTACCACCTGAAGACGGAAGCTTGTGTTGCCTCTGAAACGTCGTGATTTTATTTTATTTTACTTTTTAATGTGTTTTACCTACGTGACCTTACCGAAAAAACCTAAGAATACGAGTTGTTTTGCTAATTCATTGACTATTGAGGGTTACCAGCCCTCGCACCCGTCCAAAGACCTCGTGGGACGCTGTGGTGGCTACGAGCCTTCCTCCGGGACTTTGCTCACATCCACCGCAGCGTTACCGTCCAACACCGTCAATGAACGAAGGGGTTGTTTTTTCAAAACTTTACTCGTGGCTGGGATTGACAAACAACAGGGATTGCTTCTTCTGATAACAAAAAACGAATGAAGGGGCGTGGAGCGTGGCGTAAGGTGTGGAAAGCTGTAAGTCACAGGTATCAATCGAATTGGGTCAATGACACCAGCACACAAATGCTGGGTCGTTTGGAATGGTGTTGCATTGATGAAAGATGAGTTTTCGACGTTGAATTTCATGAACTTTACATTCAATTGTTATTTTTAATTTCAATCTGCATATCTAGCAATTAGCTTCGCTAATCTGGCTATTGAGCTTAAGCTGAATACATATGTGCATCTCACCGCATAATTCGCGTGCTATTGCTAATATTCACCCTGCAATGTGTGTACACGTGTATATTTACACTTGTTTATGTGGATATGTACATGCGTGTATGTGTGTGTAGGTATGTACAATCATTTGTTCGCCCATTTATTTGTGATGTCAAACGCAATCCCTGTGTACGTACACTGCTGTGTATGTGTAATCAAGGACTTCGTCACACGATGTCGATCTCCGTCGGTCCTTTATTTGTGGTCGTCTTCCGCTCACCCCGCTGGCCTCCTCCTCGGTCCAGCGTCGTCTCTCCTTGCGCCCCGCGCACTCTGCAGCTCCCCTGCTGCTCCGCTCTGCAGATACTCTGCTGCTGGTGCAACCTCGCACGCCCTGTGCTAGCTAGCCTCCGCTAGCTCTGCAGCTACTCTGCTGCTGGTGCAACCTCGCATGCCCTGTGCTAGCCTCCGCTAGCTCTGCAGCTACTCTGCTGCTCTGTGCAACCCCTGCACGCCCTGTGCGCCCCGCGCACTCTGCTCTCTCCTCACCCCGCTGGCTGGCGCCGTCCGATGAGCCCCTCAGCCACCAGGCTGAGGCACGGCGGCCACCCAACGTGGTCTCCCTCTTCACTCCCTCGACTGCCCCAGATGTCTTCCGGTCTCCTTCCTATAACCCTCGCCCACGTGACCCTGACTCCTCCCTCTCGGATCGTCACATCCGACCTGCCCATTTACGCTCGCATTACACCCCCTCCCCCCTTCGTAAAGAAAAATCCAGCCGTCCTCGGCTGAAACAGGACAAAATAATGCGAGCGAAGGCATCACAATCAGGAGTCCCCCAGACACAATGGAGATTATAACAACAACACAAGTAACGAAAGGGGAGGGATCAGGAACTGGAACAGAACACCGGCCTGTCCTCCGCGCAACAACAACAACAAGAATAAGAATGGAACAATGCACAACAACGGCAACCGACACGCAAGAACGGCCGACGCGCACAACCCAGGAATGTGGTGTTTTAGTGCGTGTCCATGTTGCAATTCCATCCGCTCGGCTCAAGTCCAACGTCAAAGAGCAAGTGGTAGAGCAGAATGACGAACGGCGCTCAATTGCTCCTTCAAGTCCTCATCCAGCTAGCACACCAGGTAACACCCAGTGCGACGGGAGCTGAAGAATCTGTGACGAGAAGGAGAATCCAATCCCCTGAGGCACAGCACAACAACGCACATCCGCATGTCGTACACGACAGCCACCCGGCCCCAGGGTAGTGGAGATGATGTAAATCCGGCCCGCTTAAAGAAAACTCCCCATAAATACCCAAAATAAACGCAATGGATGCCCCAGTATTTACATTTTAACAACAATATTATTTACACGTAACAACAACAACAACAACATTTCCTGCTCTTGCCCACCAGCAGTCCTCCCTTGAGGACCAGCACAGACATCGCACGTACACAGCATGTACCCACGGTCACTCTCAGCAACCCAACAAAACACCTAATCACACACCCTCGCGTGGAGAGAGCCACGCTCCCCAGCGGTAACGTTTAACTCACCCTAACCCCACCGTGGTCGTCAACCCACAGCAACATCCACTGACCATACTCTCAGCTAGTGCAATTTCGGGGATGAGCAGCAACTCGGCCATGCTCCTCCCTTACTATCCCATCAGAGATGGACACACACCAGCCTCGTATAGTCCGATGCTTTATAGCCCAGGGAAGGTTCATCCCCCAGCAATGCCAGACCCCATGTACTCCCCCACGGGGCAATGTTCTCTTATAGAGACAATAACACCCTAACCCAGATCCCGTGAGCCCCCGGCACACCAGGTTCAGTCTGCCACCGCACAACTGAACCATGACTCCCCGAGCCATATGAGCACATGGCCCATTAGGTTAAGACATACCACGGAGGTTTCGCCTCCGGGCTGTCAGGTCAGCCATCAGCCATAGGCCGATGTGACCACAACTCGTGCATCACCCAATCAACAATGGCAGGCATAACAGATGGAATATTTGCCCCACCGAGGTTTTTCCCGCGCGCTCAAAATGGCGGCCCCTTCGCCAAGCGCGTTCGCGCAATATCTGGCGCGCACTCAAAATGGCGGCCCTTTCCGCAAAGCGCATCGTCGCCATACCCCGCGTGCGCGCAAAATGGCGGCCCAACGTGCGAACACGTGGCCAGAAAATGGCGGCCCAACGTGCGAACACGTGGCCAGTTTTCTCCATTCGTGCACCCCAGCTTCCCTATGCTGGGGGTCACAAAATGCATCCCCCGTCTTATTGTAACAACCCTAACAACGATAGACGCACAGCCCCAGCTTGCTGCGCGCAGCAGTCATATCGGGGAATTTTTAACCAATTTTTTTTTTACCAACCACATTAGTTACACAACCCAACTCGCAAAGCAACTCGTGGCTGCATGCAATCAACCAATACACGACGCCACTTGGCGCCCATTTACGATCCCATTAGCATTAACATCTAAGCCACCCACAACGGCGTCATCGCGCACCCTCATTTTCAAAAAGTTCAATTACCCTATAATATACACGCAATCTCGTGTGCTCAACACCCATACAACCAAATTTTTGGGTCCCCCTCTATAATATACACGCAATCTCGTGTGCACAACACCCATACAACCAAATTTTTGGGTCCCCCACGAATTAGTTACCAATTCCCAACAGGTACGCACAATATAATAACAATCCCAATTCCAATAGTCAACCAATGCATTGCACCCCCTAACCGTACAGAACGGTGTAACAGCACATGCAGTCAGCATATCGCGATCACACGCGTACATTTAAGCACAATAGCAAGCAGATCTGCAGGCAACCAACACACCATTAATCCTGTCGTAACTTTGCAGCAACAACACAATTATTCTCTCTCATGCAACAACCGCATCGCACACAGCACCTCGCAGCACAATACACCAAAAAAAAATTTTTTTTTTCTTTCAATTAAACCCGTCGCGCACGGTAACCCACGAGATGGTACAGCACAGGATACCCGACGCTCCCAAGTTAATAATTAACTTCACCATCAAGATAACAACTCCACGCAGCAGCGCACACACACAATTTGACACTCAGCAAATACAGCAGACTCTCCGTCCATTCTCAACACACGCACACACTTACATTGACACCAAGCAACAAGCAGATAGCGCGTTCATCGTTATTACACACACATACACACAGTCCGAACCGCGCTCCGCACAATCGAGTCATAAGAGAAAACCAAAATAGCCCCCCGGCCCTCGAAAGATGAGTGAGGTGTGTGTTAAGGCTGGGTGCGTATCGTTATGACTCGCCCGGGGCTGCAGCAAGAAGAGGACGGCAGGGTGGCAACTTGAGACGCCTCGCAGAACTCGTTCGGCGACTTGACGGCTCCGTTGTCACGCACCCGAGCCAGGACG
The DNA here is from genome assembly GCA_018977245.1 of Lethenteron camtschaticum. Classification (NCBI taxonomy): domain Eukaryota; kingdom Metazoa; phylum Chordata; class Hyperoartia; order Petromyzontiformes; family Petromyzontidae; genus Lethenteron; species Lethenteron camtschaticum. The sequence continues at coordinate 161,100 of MU249729.1, read as the reverse complement.
GGAAGCTCCCGCCCCAGCAGCTGCAGCATCGTCGTCTTCTCCTCGCAGCACCCCCTCGAAAACAGCAGCTCACAGCAGGCTGCTCACCCCGCGGCACCTCCAGATGGCAGCGCAAGGCTGCCTCTCCGCCGCGATGTTGAAGATGGCGGCGTCCTCCCGCCGCGGTGAAGACAAGATGGCGGCTTCCCGCCGTTTCTCCCCTGCCACGCCCAAGATGGCGTCTTCGTGCCACGTGGCAGATGGCGCTGGCAGCGCAGGAAAGGCAGAGGCCTACGGATCACCACCGGGCCTCCCCGACGTCGTCCTCGGCGTGGTGAACTCACACAGTTGCGCCAGCACGATTTTCAAGGTCCCCATCTGCGCCGCCATCTGTCTCCATCGTAAGTTGGCGTCCTCCGGCTGACAGGTCCACCGACGCGGCGACACCTTGCTCACCCGGACCCGTACTCGTTCCAGAACGGATCTCCTCTTCCATCGCAGGCAGGTCCACCGTCTGAGGAAGGTCGTCGTCGTCGGATGATGTAGCAGGAATATTCTTTTTTCTTTCTTCTTTCTCTCAGTTGTTTTGAGATGACGTTTCACTTCTGACTCCAGTGTAATAAAAGGACTCAGACACTTCTTGCTGACTCCGTGTCCTTTATTTGGGGTTCGCGTTCTCCTTCCCACACGGCACTCCTCCTGAGACTCTCTCCCTGGCAGCCCCACATCTGCCTTCGCTCCCGTAGCCTTCCACGCTCCTGCAGCTCCGCTGCAGGCTCTTGTACAGCCCTCTGGCTGCTCCCCCAGCAGCTCCATCTCTGCTCCCTGTTCCTCCGTGCGTGGCGATCTCGCCACCTCCCAATGTCAGCCCTTCGTGGCCTCTGTGGCTATCTCGCCACTTCCTACCTCAGCCCTTCGTGGCCTCTGTGGCTATCTCGCCATCTCCAACCTCAATCCTCCACTCTCTCTTCCACCCCGCTGGCTGGCGCCGTCATGAGCCCCTCAGCCACCAGGCTGAGGCACGGCGACCACCCTTCACTTCTCCCGACTGACCCAGATGGCTTCCTGTCTCCCGCTATAACTTCTCCCCCACGTCACCCTGACTCCTCCCTCTCGGATCGTCATATCCGCCCCGCCCATTTACGCCCGCATTACACTACCCTCCCCCGTAGAGAAAATTCCAGCCGTCCTCGGCTGAAACAGAACAAAATAATGCGGGCAAAGGCATCACAATCAGGAGTCCCCCAGACACAACGGAGATTATAACGACAACAACACAAGCAACGAAAGGGGAGGTATCAGGAACTGGAACAGAACACCGGCCTGTCCTCCGCGCAACAACAACAAGAATAAGAATGGCACAATGCACAACAACGGCAACTGACACGCAAGAACGGCCAACGCGCACAACCCAGAATGTGGTGTTTTAGTGCGTGTCCATGTTGCAGTTCCATCCGCTCGGCTCAAGTCCAACGTCAAAGAGCAAGTGGTAGAGCAGAACGACGAACGGCGCTCAATTGCTCCTTCAAGTCCTCATCCAGCTAGCACACCAGGTAACACCCAGTGCGACGGGAGCTGAAGAATCTGTGACGAGAAGGAGAATCCAATCCCCTGAGGCACAGCACAACAACGCACATCCGCATGTCGTACACGACAGCCACCCGGCCCAGGGTAGTGGAGATGATGTAAATCCGGCCCGCTTAAAGAAAACTCCCATAAATACCCAAAATAAACGCAATGGATGCCCCAGTATTTACATTTTAACAACAATATTATTTACACGTGACAACAACAACAACAAAATTCCTGCTCTTGCCCACCAGCAGTCCTCCCTTGAGGACCAGCACAGACATCGCACGTACACAGCATGTACCCACGGTCACTCTCAGCAACGCAACAAAACACCTAATCACACACCCTCGCGTGGAGAGAGCCACGCTCCCCAGCGGTAACGTTTAACTCGCCCTAACCCCCACCGTGGTCGTCAACCCACAGCAACATCCACTGACCATACTCTCAGCTAGTGCAATTTCGGGGATGAGCAGCAACTCGGCCACGCTCCTCCCTTACTATCCCATCAGAGATGGACACACACCAGCCTCGTATAGTCCGATGCTTTATAGCCCAGGGAAGGTTCATCCCCCAGCAATGCCAGACCCCATGTACTCCCCCACGGGGCAATGTTCTCTTATAGAGACAATAACACCCTAACCCAGATCCCGTGAGCCCCCGGCACACCAGGTTCAGTCTGCCACCGCACAACTGAACCATGACTCCCCGAGCCATATGAGCACATGGCCCATTAGTTTAAGACATACCACGGAGGTTTCGCCTCCGGGCTGTCAGGTCAGCCATCAGCCATAGGCCGATGTGACCACAACTCGTGCATCACCCAATCAACAATGGCAGGCATAACAGATGGAATATTTGCCCCACCCCGGTTTTTCCCGCGCGCTCAAAAATGGCGTCCCCCTTCGCCCAGCGCGTTCGCGCAATCTCTCGCGCGCACTCAAAATGGCGGCCCTTTCCGCAAAGCGCATCGTCGCCATACCCGCGTGCGCGCAAAATGGCGGCCCAACGTGCGAACACGTGGCCAGAAAATGGCGGGCCAACGTGCGAACACGTGGCCAGTTTTCTCCATTCGTGCACCCCAGCTTCCCTATGCTGGGGGTCACAAAATGCATCCCCCGTCTTATTGTAACAACCCCAACAACGATAGACGCACAGCCCCAGCTTGCTGCGCGCAGCAGTCATATCGGGGAATTTTTAACCAATATTTTACCAACCACATTAGTTACACAACCCAACTCGCAAAGCAACTCGTGGCTGCATGCAATCAACCAATACACGACGCCACTTGGCGCCCATTTACGATCCCATTAGCATTAACCTTTGAGACACCCACAACGGCGTCATCACGCACCCTCAAAGCGCGCTCTCTCTCTCAAAAAGCGCAATTACCCATAATATACACGAAATCTCGCGTGCACAACACCCATACAAGCACATTTTTAGGTCCCCCTCTATAATATACACGCAATCTCGTGTGCACAACACCAATACAACCGAATTTTTGGGTCCCCCTCGAATTTGTTACCAATTTCCAACAGGTACGCACAATATAATAACAATCCCAATTCCAATAATCAACCACTGCATCGCACCCCATAACCATACAGAACGGTATAACAGCACATGCAATCAGCATATCGCGATCACACGCGTACATTTAAGCACAATAGCAAGCAGATCTGCAGGCAACCAACACACCATTAATCCTGTCGTAACTTTGCAGCAACAACACAATTATTCTCTCTCTTGCAACAATCGCATCGCACACAGCACCTCGCAGCACAATACACCAAAAAAAATNTTTTTTTTTAATTAAGCCCATCGCACAAGGTAACCCACAAATAATACAGCGCAAGATACCCGACGCTCCCAAGTTAATAATTAACTTCACCATCAAGATAACAACTCCACGCAGCAGCGCACACACACAATTTGACACTCAGCAAATACAGCAGACTCTCCGTCCATTCTCAACACACGCACACACTTACATTGACACCAAGCAACAAGCAGATAGCGCGTTCATCGTTATTACACACACATACACACAGTCCGAACCGCGCTCCGCACAATCGAGTCATAAGAGAAAACCAAATAGCCCCCCGGCCCTCGAAAGATGAGTGAGGTGTGTGTTAAGGCCGGGTGCGTATCGTTATGACTCGCCCGGGCTACAGCAAGAAGAGGACGGCAGGGTGGCATCTTGAGACGCCTCGCAGAACTCGTTCGGCGACTTGACGGCTCCGTTGTCACGCACCCGAGCCAGGACGGGAAGCTCCCGCCCCAGCAGCTGCAGCATCGGCGTCTTCTCCTGGCAGCACCCCCTCGAAAAACAGCAGCTCACAGCAGGCTGCTCACCCGCGGCACCTCCAGATGGCAGCGCAAGGCTGCCTCTCCGCCGCGATGTTGAAGATGGCGGCGTCCTCCCGCCGCGGTGAAGACAAGATGGCGGCTTCCCGCCGTTTCTCCCCTGCCACGCCCAAGATGGCGTCTTCGTGCCACGTGGCAATGGCGCTGGCAGCGCAGGAAAGGCAGAGGCCTGCGGATCACCACCGGGCCTCCCCGACGTCGTCCTCGGCGTGGTGAACTCACACAGTTGCGCCAGCACGATTTTCAAGGTCCCCATCTGCATCGCCATCTGTCTCCATCGTAAGTTGGCGTCCTCCGGCACAGACAGGTCCACCGACGCGGCGACACCTTGCTCACCCGGACCCGTACTCGTTCCAGAACGGATCTCCTCTTCCATCGCAGGCAGGTCCACCGTCTGAGGAAGGTCGTCGTCGTCGGATGATGTAGCAGGAATATTATTTTTTTTCTTCTTCTCTCAGTTGTTTTGAGATGCCGTTTCACTTCTGACTCCAGTGTAATAAAAGGACTCAGACGCTTCTCTTTGACTCCGTGTCCTTTATTTGGGGTTCGCGTTCTCCTTCCCACACGGCACTCCTCCTGAGACTCTCTCCCTGGCAGCCCCACATCTGCCTTCGCTCCCGTAGCCTTCCACGCTCCTGCAGCTCTGCTGCAGGCTCTTGGTGCAGCCCTCCGGCTGCCCCCACAGCAGCTCCATCGCTGCTCCCTGTTCCTCCGTGCGTGGCGATCTCGCCACCTCCCAACGTCAGCCCTTCGTGGCCTCTATGGCTATCTCGCCATTTCCTACCTCAGCCCTTCGTGGCTTCTGTGGCTATCTCGCCACTTCCTACCTCAGCCCTTCGTGGCCTCTGTGGCTATCTCGCCACTTCCTACCTCAGCCCTTCGTGGCCTCTATGGCTATCTCGCCATTTCCTACCTCAGCCCTTCGTGGCCTCTGTGGCTATCTCGCCATTTCCTACCTCAGCCCTTCGTGGCCTCTGTGGCTATCTCGCCACTTCCTACCTCAGCCCTTCGTGGCCTCTGTGGCTATCTCGCCATCTCCAACCTCAATCCTCCACTCTCTCTTCCACCCCGCTGGCTGGCGCCGTCATGAGCCCCTCAGCCACCAGGCTGAGGCACGGCGACCACCCAACGTGTTCACCACCCTTCACTCCCCCGACTGACCCAGATAGCTTCCTGTCTCCCCGCTATAACTTCTCCCCACGTCACCCTGACTCCTCCCTCTTGGATCGTCATATCCACCCCGCCCATTTACGCCCGCATTACATATGTATAGATGCACAAATGGGTGTATGCACTCGTGTATGCAGGTGCACCCGTGTGTGTATGTACAAAGCGGTGTGTATGCACATTCGTGCATTTTCCTACAGCACTGTGTATGTCCACTCGTGTGTGTGTGTGTACAAGGGAGTGTATATGTGGGGAGCGGTGGTGTAGCGGTTAGCGCGCTGCGCTATGAACCCGGTGACACGGGTCGATTCCCGCTCACGGCCAACACCAGTGACGATTATCTGAACCGGTCCCGGGCCTCCCCTAGGTCGACTCAGCCTCAAATAAGTACCTGGTGCGGTGTGTAAACATTGCCACTGGGGAGACAAAGGCGGTCGGGCGTGGTGCTGACCACCCACCCCCTCGTGTACCGTTGCGGCCTTCATAGGTGCTCGCTAACTGCACTTGCCCCTACAGTCTGTTAAGGCTATACGGGGATCTTTATCTTTGTGTGTACAAAGCGGGTGGATGCACATTCGTGCATTTTTCTACACCGCTGTGTATGTCCACTCGTGTGTGGGTGTGTACAAGGGAGTGTATATGTGTACTCGTGTAAGTATGTGTAGTGGAACACACAACCTATTTTCATATTGTGTCGTACAAAGAATTGAGGGCAACGTGGTGATGAATGCGGCACCACAACAGGGAACTACAGGACGAGACTCCCCGCTCGTGGTGCTAAATTAATGAAAACAGCGCCACTGAGCGGACAGAGCCCCGCCCCTACAGCTCGTGCGTGTGATGTCATGAGTGTGACGTCACGAGTGTGATCAGCGGACAGCCACGATGCTGCCAGGTGAGGGTCAACTTGTGTGCTGGAGATGCTTCACCTGAAACTCGCCTCCACACGTGTTCGCTATGAACATTATAGCAATAACGGGCGATTAGTCATCTTTAACATGTCAGGTCTTTATTATTCTGCAAGTAAATGAACCTTCTTGGTTCTTTCGGTAAAGTCACGAAGAAGGGAAATAATAAAATAATAAAACATAACAAAATAATTTTATGAAGTAATTTGATTCAGTAATTTTTAATATTTTATTATTTAATTAAAATAAAACATAATAAATTTATTTTATAAAAAAATTATTGCTTTATTTGTATTATTTATTATTTCCCTTCTTCAATAACATGTCAGGTCTTTATTGTTCTGCAAGAAAATTAAAGTTAAAACGCGTAGAAACACATGCACACTCGTGTGTGAATGCACACCGCTGTATAGACAGGCGTGTTTATAAGCACACTTGTGTGTGTATGTCTACTCGTCCGTGTTTTATTTTTGTGGGAAGGCATTTGCTTGGAAACTATTCTTTACAGTCACCAGAAAACACACACGGGCGAGAAGCTGTTCAATTGCTCTATTTGTGGAAGGCATTTGCGGATAAATCAAATCTTAACAGACACCAGAAACACACAAGAACGAAAAGCCATTCAATTGCGCTGTGTGCGGAAGGCATTTTCACGGAAACAAAATCTTCAGTCACCAGAAAACACACTCGAGTGAAAAGCGAATCAATTGCTTTCCGAGGGAGAGGACATGTTCACGGTCATCACCCCGAAACAAGCATCAGAAGATCCGCAATGATAGGGAAGTGAAATTCAAAGTGCTGCAATGAGTCCTGAAAAAATGCATCTTTCGAACCTATGCAGGTGGATCCTGAGAGATGGCGAGATGTAGTGGATGTAATCAGCGCTGAAGACAATTCCTCTTTCGACCCATGAAGTTGGATCCGGAGAGATGGCTGGGTGTAGTGGAGTGGCTGAAGACTCAAACGTATTGAGTACATCTGTTAACTGTTGCCCTGTGTATATTCGTGTCTCTTAGATATATTTTTCAGTGATTTCCAGTACTCCGAGCTAGAGTGATGTTGTGAATGCTCTATAATGTGTTCAAATGAACGTATTCCTTTTAAGTTCCAGAAGTGTTCACTTATTTCAGGATGGCAACAATTTTATACTTAAAGATACATCGCTTCGTCTGGTAGTTGGATCATCGGGCCGGTTAAATGGCTGGTGCTTATGCTAGAAGGTGGCATGTTATCTCTCACAGCAAATTGCGTGTTCTTGTTAATTCTAGACTTCGTGACGTTAAGGTGGTGCTTCGTAGTCCTATCGGACTACTTGTTGATGCGTTGTGATGCGCAGTGGTTGTGTGGTGGTTCAATTTCTAATTTTACTCTCGTGGTTAAGTGGTTTNGTTGAGCTAAGTTGGAGAAATACTGTGATCACAACTTTGCTCTATATTTTAAACATGTTCTTAATTTTTTTATCATTGTGTAATAAATAAATAACTTAAAATATAGGTTTCAGAGTGTGCGTGGATTGCACGTTCGTTGTTCTTGTGTTTGATGGCTTGGACTTCTGGACGAATGGCTTCAGTCGAAAAGGACGTCAATGGGAAATCGACGTTTACGTGTTAGATTTTAAGAATATGTTTTAACTGTTAAAATTGGGAAATAATTTGCCCAGTTCCTTCCTGTTGAGCATGCGTATTAATAAAGATTTCGATACGAGTATTAACGTGAATTTTCCTGCAGATTAATAAAGACCTGAATTGTTAAAGATAACTAATCGTCCCTTATTGAAAAGAAATAATAAAATTAAAAAAACATAATTCTTTGTTATAAAAACATGTTTATTAATTAAATAATAAAATATTAATTTAAAACTGAATAAAATAACAAATTATTATGTTTTTTATTATTTNATTATTGCCCTTCTACGACTTTAAACCTTAATTTACTTGCAGAACAATAACGACCTGACATGTTAAGATGACTAATCGTCCTTATTGCTACAATGTTCATAGCGAACACGTGTGGAGGCGAGTTCAGGTGAAGCATCTCCAGCACACAAGTTTACCCTCACCTGGCAGCATCGTGGCTGTCCGCTGATCACACTCATGACGTCACACTCATGACGTCACACGCACGAGCTGTAGGGGCGGGCTCTGTCCGCTCAGTGGCGCTGTTTTCATTAATTTAGCACCACGAGCGGGAGTCTCATCCCTGTAGTTCCCTGTTGTGGTGCCGCATTCAACACCACGTTGCCCTCAATTATTTGTACACACGATATGAAAATAAGTTGTGTGTTCCACTCACATACTTACACGGGTACACATTACACTCCCGTACACATAAGTGGACATACACAGCGGTGTAGAAAAATGCACGAATGTGCACCACCCCGCTTTGTACACACAAAGATAAAGATCCCCGTATAGCCTTAACAGACTGTAGGGCAAGTGCTGTTAGCGAGCACCTATGAAGCCGCAACGGTACACGAGGGGNTGGTGGCCAGCACACGCCCGACCGCCTTTGTCTCCCTCGTGGCAATGTTTACACACCGCACCAGGTACTCATTTGAGGCTGAGTCGACCTAGGGAGGCCCGGGACCGGTTCAGATAATCGTCACTGGTGTTGGCCGGGAATCGAACCCGTGTAGCCGGGTTCATAGCGCAGCGCGCTAACCGCTACACCACCGCTCCCACATATACAGACACACACACACACAGTGGACATACAAGTGCTGTAGGAAAACACGTGTGCATACACACCGTTTGTACATACACACGGNTGCACATGCATACACGAGTGCGTACACCCATTTGTGCATTTATACATACGACACATATGTATAGATGCACAAATGAGTGTAAATGCATCGGGTGTAGATACATGCACAGTGTAATTGCACACAGCAATATACATAAACACATGTGCACGTATACAGCAGTGTGCATGCTCAGGGATTGCGTTTCAACACACACAATATGCGAGCACACACGATTGTACAGACCCACACGTGTCCATGAACGAGTGTAAATACACACACGAGTGCACATACACACGAATATACCCACAGAGAAGTACACACCCATGTCCATACACATGGCTACAGTTCCCTGCTGTAATGGCTGGTGCTTATGCTAGAAGGTGGCATGTGTTGTAATTATTGCACAGCAAATGATGTGAGCGTGCTGTCTTGTTGATTCCAAACTTTGTCACGTTAAGGTGGTGCTTCGTCCTATCGGATTACTTGTTGATGTAGTGTGATGCGCATTGGTTGTGAGGTGTTTCAATTCCTGATTTTACTCTCGTTGTTAAGTGGTCTTGTTGAGCTAAAGTTGGAGAAAGACATTGCTCACACACGCTTACAAGCGATACAATTTCGATTATCAATAAAAGTGTATGACAGCAATCGTAATAATTGTCGTGAATTAAATTAAACAAATCACCTTGATTTACTGACGCGCTCATATCAACACAAATACTTAAATATATTTTTTATAAACAAAGTCAGTACAGTATATATTTGTACCTCTTAGTCGAAATCGAACTGGACATCAGCATTTTGATACTTCAGACTGTATGTCGATGTTAAATCCTCTAAACTTGCTTCAGTTTAAGACATTGCGGGTGAATAAATTATCACGAAGCACGAAATTATGCATGGATATGTATATCTTTATTTAAACAGTGAGATATGCATATGTATTAAGGTTAAATTAGCTAAGCTATGTTGCTACATATGCGGATTGTTAATGTAGAAATTAACAATTGAATGCAAAGGCCAAGACGAGAACAAAGAATTGAATGCTAGAGGGAGTTTTAAGGGGCTTAAATCTGACCTCAAGACCATTTCGAGAGGGATTTCGCTGAGGATAGACGCACAACTCCTCGCTCTGCAGATTACCCTTCTCCTGCGAGACCCAGCCTGGCTAGCCCGATTGCCTGGCGACTGGGAGAGTTCGTGGCTATCTCTTAAGACGGGTTACAGGGACATCGACACGCCGTGCATCAACAAGTAAGTGTCTTCGTTAGTGGATAAACGGGTAGTCGCGTGTAGCCCGACTTACGAGACGTTATTGTCTCGGTTAGACGTTAGTGAGAGTTTGCTTTTTGGCGATTTGAGACAGACATCCACGCAGCTTAGTGGGTGCCTTTAACTCTCAACAACACCCGCGACTGTTACTCTGCTCTGAAGAATCAGTCACATGGAGCAGATAAACTCTCCACAGCGCCACGCACACACGGGCGAGAAGCCGTTCAATTGCTCTGTGTGTGGGAAGGCATTTTCACAGAAATCATATCTTCACATTCATCAGAAAATACACTCGGGTGAGAAGCCGTTCAAGTGCTCTGTGTGGAAGGCATTTTCGGAAAACAATTCTACGATCACCAGAAAACACACTCGGGTGAGAAGCCATTCAAGTGTGCGGGAAGGCATTTGCATGAAAGCCATTCAGTTCTTCACACTCACCAGAAAACACACTCGGGTGAAAAGCCATGTTCATCACCCCGAAACAAGCATCAGAAGATCCGCAATGATAGTGAAATCAAAATGTAGAATTCAAAGTGCTGCAATGAGTCCTCAAAAAATGCANCTTTCGAACCTATGCAGGTGGATCCTGAAAGATGGCAATGTAGTGGATGTAATCAGCGCTGACGACAATTCTACTTTCGACCCATTAAATGGATCCGGAGAGATGGCATGTTGAGGGTTAAGACTCAAACGTATTNAGTACATCTGTTAAGCTAGAGTGATGTTGTGAATTCTAAATGTGCAATCACTTTAATTCCAGAAGGTTCATACTTTAGGATGGCAACAATTTTATACTCCGATTGATACAGCTTCGTCTGGTGTTGGGTCAGGGGAAATGATGTAGAAGGTGGCTGTGTTCAGTAAATGGCTGTTATACTTCGTATTTAGACTTAAAGTTTATTCTAGTGGTTTTGTTGAGCTAAAGTCGGAGAAATACTGTGATACAACTTTGCTCAATATTTAAACATGTTATTTTATTGTGTAATAAATAAATAACTTAAAATAATTGATTTAAGATTGTGCTGGATTACACGTTCGTTGTTCTTGTGTTTGATTGCTTCAGTCGAAAAGGAGTCAAGGAAATCGACGTTTAGTGTTAGATTTTAAGAATATGTTTTAACTGTTGAAATTGGAAATAATTTGATTCCTTCTTGAGCAAGCGTTTAAAAAAATTTCTAAGTGTTTGAATTTTCTTGCAATTAATAAAATGAATTTTTTTAAAGATGACTGATCTACGTTATTTCACATTCCTTCCTTAAAAAACACGGCGAGGACATACACACAAATGGCTTATAAACACGACTTCTATACAGCGGTGTTTACGTGTGATGTGTTTCTACGAGTTTTAACGTTAATTTACTTGCAGAACAATTAAAACCTGACTGTTAAAGATANCAATCGTCTTATTGAAGAAGGGAAGTAATAAAATAATAAAAAATTAATTTAAACAATAAAAAAATTTGGAATTTTTTTTATTATGTTTTATTTAATTAAATAAAAATTTTAAACAGAATAAAATAGTCATAAATACATTTTTTTNATTTTTTTTATTTCTTCTNGTGACTTTACCGAAAGAAAAAGGTTCATTTTCTTGCAGAACAATAAAACACATGTTAAATAATCGTTTATTGCACAATGTCATAGAACAGTGTACAGTTTCACATCTCAGCACAAATTGACCCTCACCTCAGCATCGTGGTGCTTCACACTCATGACGTCACAGCACGAGCTGTAGGGCGTTGTCCGGTGGCTGTTTTCAAATTTACACCAAGCGGGAGTTATCCCTGTATTTGTTGTTCGTTCATTACACTTTACCCTCAATTCTGCACAGAGATATATATAAGTAGTGCGTTCCACTCAGAGTCGCGGGTTTTGCTTACCTACCTTAAGCTAAACAAGGAATTATATGTAGATGTATGTAATTATTCAAACAGAAGTGGGATGTACATACATATTAAAGTTTAATTAGTTGCTATGTTGATATATGCGGATTGTTTAGTAAAATTAACAATTGAATGCAAAGTCTATCGCCAGACGAGAACAAGGATTTGAATGCTAGAGGGAGTTATAAGGGGCTTAAATCAGACCTCAAGACCATTTCGAGAGGGATTTCGTGAGGATAGACGCTCGACTCCTCGCTCTCCAGATTACCCTTCTCCTGCGAGACCCAGCCTGGCGAGCCCGATTGACTGGCGACTGGGAGAGTTCGTGGCGATCACTTCAGACGGGTTACAGGGACATCGACACGCCGTGCATCAACAAGTAAGTGGAAAAACTGGTTCGCGTGTAGCCCGACTTACGAGACACTGTCCCAGACGTTAGTGAGAGTTTGCTTTTTGCGATTTGAGGCAGACATCCACGCAGCTTAGATCTTAACTCTCAACAACACCCGCGACTGTTACTTGCTCTGAGAATCAGTCACATGGGCAGATACTCTCTCCACAGCGCCACGCACACACGGGCGAGAAGCCGTTCAANTGCTCTGCGTGTGGAAAAGGATTTTCACGGAAATCAAATCTTACAGGCACCAGAAAACACANACGAACGAGAAGCCATTCAGGTGCTCTGTTTGTGGAAGGCATTTTCACAGAAATCAAATTTTCAGGGAAGTCAACTCTGTTTGTGGGAAACAGTCACCAAAAACACACACAGGCGAGAAGCCATTCAAGTGCTCTGTTTGTGGGAAGGCATTTGCAAGGAAAACAATTCTTCAAAGTCACCAGAAAACACACACGGGTGAAAAGCCATGTTCATCACCACGAAACAAGCATCAGAAGATCCGCAATGATAAGTGGAATCAAAGGTGTAATGCAAAGTGCTGCAATGAGTCCTGAAAAAATGCATCTTTTGATCCTATACAGGTGGATCCTGAGAGATGCCTAGATGTAGTGGATGTCATGAGTCCTGACAACAATTCCTTTTTCGACCCATGCAGTTGGATCCTGAGAGGTTGCTGGATGTAATGAGCCCTGACGACAATTCCTCTTTCGACCCATGCAGGTGGATACTGAGAAATGGCTGCTGGAATGGCTGGAGAGTCAAGTTTTGAGTACTTCTGTTAACTCTTGAAGTCCTGGAATGTGCATGTGTGTCTCTGTTAGATCAGTTAATAAGGTACGAAATATTATTTCCGTGATTTCCAGTACTCCAAGCTAGAGTGATGTTTCGGCCACAACGCAAGCAGCCGTCGTCAGGTGGAGACAGGGTCAAAATGACTCTGTTCTGACAGACCTNTTCTTCACCTGAAGATGGCTGCTTGCGTTGTGCCGAAACGTCGTGAAAATTTTATTATGTTTATTTTATTATTTTATTACTTCACTTCTACGTGACTTTACCAAAAGAACAAGAAGATTGATCCCTGCAGTCACGAAAGCTTTAAATCGAAATAGAGTGATGTTGTGAATGCTCTATAATGTGTTCAGATGAACGTATTCCTTTTAAGTTCCAGAAGTGTTCACTTATTTCAGGATGACAACAATGTTATACTTCTATAGATGCGTTGCTTCGTCTGGTGGTTGTATCATCGGGACTGGTAAATGTGCGGTGTTTATGGTAGAAGTGCCATGTCATCTTCTCACAGCTAATTGCGTGTTAAAGTTTATTCTAGACTTCGTCACGTTAAGGTGTGCTTCGTAGTCCTATCGGACTACTTGTTGATGTGTTGTGAAGCGCAGTGGTTGTGTGGTGGTTCAATTTCTAATTTTACTCTCGTGGTTAAGTGGTTTGTTGAGCCAAAGTTGGAGAAATACTGTGAACTTTGCTCAATATTTTAAACATGTTCTTTAATTTTTTATCATTGTGTAATAAATAAATAACTTAAAGTATAGGTTTCAGAGTGTGCGTGGATTGCACGTTCGTTGTTCTAGTGTTTGATGGCTTGGACTTCTGGACGAATGGCTTCAGTCGAAAAGGACGTCAATGGGGAAATCGACGTTCACGTGTTGAATTTTAAGAATAAGTTTTAACTGTTGAAATTGGGAAATAATTTGTCTAGTTCCTTCCTGTTTGAGCATGCGTTTTAATAAAGATTTCAATACGAGTATTAACGTGAATTTTCTTGAGATTAATAAATCCTGAATTGTTTTTAAAGATGACTGATCGTACGTTATTTCAACCATATCCTTCCTTAAAAAACACGAACGAGTAGACATAAACACACAAGTGTGCTTATAAACACGACTGTCTATACAGCGTTGTGCATTCACACAGGTGGGCAGTGTCTCGTGATTTTAACTTTAATTTTCTTAGAACAATAAGATCTGACATGTTAAAGATGACAAATCGTCCCTTAGTGCTACAATGTTCTAGCGAAGCGTGGAGGCGAGTTTCAGGTGAAGCATCCCCAGCACACAAGTTGACCCTCACCTGGCAGCATCGTGGCTGTCCGCTGATCACACTCATGACGTCACACTCATGACGTCAACGCAGAGCTGAGGGGCGGGGCTCTGTCCGCTCAGTGGCTGTTTTATTAATTTAGCACCACGAGCGGGGAGTCTCATCCTAGTTCCCTTTGTGGTGCCGCATTCATACCACGTTGCCCTAATTTTAACGTTAATATAATAGTAGTGCGTTCCACTCAGAGGTCGAAAACGGGTTTNGATCCTTCCGTACCCTTGCAGAATGCAGATTGTAAATTNAAAACGTAACAATAAAATGTAAAGTNTATGAATTGCGGGTGAATAAATTAACAATAAACACGGAATTATGCATGTAGATGTATGTAATTATTCAAACTGGGATGTACATACATATTAAAGTTTAATTACTATGAATAGATTAGTTAAGCAATGTAGATTTGTATGCCGAGGGGAGTTATAAGGGGCTTAAAATCAGACCTCAAGACCATTTCGAGAGGGATTATAATCCAACTATACTCAGATGTATGCATATATATTTATTTTCGAAACTAGGGACGATATGCGAACTGGGGGTGCGGGATTAGAATTGCACTATAATTATAAGGATCGCATTGTGGTCGCATTACAATTTGCTGAATGTGCAATCTCAATGGATTGGAATAGCTATTTAACAGCACCATCCTAATCAAAACTCGTTGAATATATTTATTGTTCCAATTGTAAGCATTCGTTTCTCTGTTACATCAAGTAATATGTTTTTCATCATCATCACGATCAATGGGCAAAGAGCGCGTAGGTGTGAAGTGCACATTTTGTACTCCTGCGTATACCATAAACCATTACATAGGAAACACTACAACAAGACGAGCACTCGTGTGTGCATGTACATGTATTTGTGTGCATATGTATGTAGGTACAAACGTGCGTGTTCGCAGTGGAACGCAATCCTATTGTACGTACAATGCTTTGTAAGTACACTCGTGTGTTTATGTACACTGCGTTGCCTATCTGTATGTACACCCCTGTAGATGCACATTCGTGTTTATATGTATGCACATTCGTCTATGTATATACACTGCTATGCCCACTCGTGTGTGGGTGTGTGTACAAAGGAGTGTATATGTGTACCCGTGTAAGTATGTGTAGTGGAGCACACACCTTATTTTCATATTGTGTCGTACCAAGAATTGAGGGCAACGTGGTGATGAATGCGGCACCACAACAGGGAACTACAGGGATGAGACTCCCCGCTCGTGGTGCTAAATTAATGAAAACAGCGCCACTGAGCGGACAGAGCCCCGCCCCTACAGCTCGTGCGTGTGACGTCATGAGTGTGACGTCATGAGTGTGATCAGCGGACAGCCACGATGCTGCCAGGTGAGGGTCAACTTGTGTGCTGGAGATGCTTCACCTGAAACTCGCCTCCACGCGTGTTCGCTATGAACATTGTATCAATAAGGGACGATTAGTCATCTTTAACATGTCAGGTCTTTATTGTTCTGCAAGTAAATGAACCTTCTTTGTTTTTCGGTAAAGTCACGAAGAAGGGAAATAATAAAAAAACATAATACAATTATTTTATTATGTTTTATTTCTTCTTCATCTTCTTGGTTCTTGCGGTAAAGTCACGTAGAAGGGAAATAATAAAATAATAAAAATAACAAAATAATTTTAGGAAGTAATTTGATTCAGTATTTTTTTATAATTTATTATGTAATTAAAATAAAACNTAATAAAGTTATTTTCTAAAAAAANTAAAAATAATTTATAAAAAATTTATTGTTTTATTTTTATTATTTCCCTTCTTCAATAAGGNACGATTAGTCATCTTTAACATGTCAGGTCTTTATTGTTCTGCAAGAAAATTAAAAAACGCGTAGAAACACATGCACACTCGTGTGTGAATGTACACCGCTGTATAGACAGCCGTGTTTATAAGCACACTTGTGTGTGTATGTCTACTCGTCTGTGTTTTTCTAAGGAAGGATATGGTTGAAATAACGTACGATCAGTCATCTTTAAAAACAATTCGGGTCTTTATTAATCTGCAAGAAAATTCACGTTAATACTCGTCTTGAAATCTTTATTAATACGCATGCTCAAATAGGAAGGAACTGGGAAAATTATTTCCCAATTTCAACAGTTAAAACATATTCTTAAATCTAACACGTAAACGTCGATTTCCCCATTGACGTCCTTTTCGACTGAAGCCAATCAAACACAAGAACAACGAACGTGCAATCCAGGCACACTCTGAAACCTATAATTTTAAGTTATTTACTTATTAAACATTGATAAAAAATTAAAACATTGAGTAAAGTTGTGATCACAGTATTTCTCCAACTTTGGCTCAACAAAACCACTTAACCACGAGAGTAAAATTAGAAATTGAACCACCACACAACCACTGCGCTTCACAACACATCAACAAGTAGTCCGATAGGACTACAAAGCACCACCTTAACGTGAGGAAGTCTAGAATAAACTTTAACACGCAATTAGCTGTGAGAGGATGACATGGCACCTTCTACCATAAACACCAAACATTTACCAGTCCCGATGAACAACCACCAGACGAAGCCACGCATCTATATAAGTATAACATTGTTGTCATCCTGAAATAAGTGAACACTTCTGGAACTTAAAAGGAAGGCTTTCATCTCAACACAGTATAGACCATTCACAACATCACTCTAGCTCGGAGTACTGGAAATCACTGAAAAATATATCTAAGAGACACGAATATACACAGGGCAACAGTTAACAGATGTACTTAATACGTTTGAGTCTTCAGCCACTCCACTACATCCAGCCATCTCTCCGGATCCAACTTCATGTCGAAAGAGGAATTGTCGTCAGCGCTGATTACATCCACTACATTCGCCATCTTTCAGGATCCACCTGCATAGGTTCGAAAGATGCATTTTTNCAGGACTCATTGCAGCACTTTGAATTCTACATTTTGATTTCACTTCCCTATCATTGCGGATCTTCTGGTGCTTGTTTCGGGTGATGGCCGTGAACATGTCCTCTCCNTCGTAGAGCAATGAAATGGCTTCTAGCCCGAGTGTGTTTTCTTGTGACTGAAGATTTTATTTCCGTGAAAATGCCTTCCCGCACACAGCGCAATTGAATGACTTCTCGTTCGTGTGTGTTTTCTGGTGTCTGTTTAGATGTGATTTCTCCGCAAATGCCTTCCCACAAAGAGCAACTGAATGGCTTCTCGCCGTGTGTTTTCTGGTGTCTGTTAAGATGTGATTTATGTGAAAATGCCTTCCCACACGCAGAGCATTTGAATGGCTTCTCGCCCGTGTGTCTTCTGGTGATCGTTAAGATGGGATTTCCGTGAAAATGCCTTCCCACACACAGAGCAATTGAACGGCTTCTCGCCCGCGTGTGTTTTATGGTGTCTGTTAAAATGGGATTTCCGTGAAATGCCTTCCCACACAGAGCACTGAACGGCTTCTCGCCCGCGTGTTTTATGGTGTCTGTTAAGATGGGATTTCCGTGAAAATGCCTTCCACACACAGAGCAATTGAACGGCTTCTCGCCCGTGTGTGCGTGGCGATGTATCTGCTCCATGTGACTGATTCTTCAGAGCAGAGTAACAGTCGCGGTGTTGTTGAGAGTTAAAGGCACCCTCTAAGCTGCGTGGATGTCTGGCTAAATCGCCAAAAGCAAATCTCACTAACGTCTAACCGACACACAGTAACGTCTCGTAAGTCGGGCTACACGCGACTACCAGTTTNATCCACTTACTTGTTGATGCACGGCGTGTCGATGTCCTGTAACCCGTCTGAAAGATCGAACTCTCCAGTCGCCAGGCAATCGTGCTCGCCAGGCTGGTCTCGCAGGAGAAGCGAGGAGTCGAGCGTCTATCCTCAGCGAAATCCCTCTCGAAATGGTCTTGAGGTCTGAATTTAAGCCCCTTATAACTCCCTCGAGCATTCAAATCCTTGTTCTCGTCTTGGACTTGCATTCAATTGTTAATTTCTACATTAACAATCTGCATATGTAGCAACTTAGCTTAGCTAATTAAACCTTAATACATATGCATATCTCACTGTTTGTATAAATAAATACATATCCATGCATAATTCGTGCTTCGTTTAATTTGCCAATATTCACCCGACAATGTCCTTTAAACTGATGCAGTTTAGAGGATTTAACATCGACATAGGTTGAAGTACAAAGGTGCAAATGATACTGTACTGACTTTGTTTTATAAAAAATATTGTATGTGTTGATAGAGCGCGTCAGTAAATCAAGTGATTTGTTTAATTAATTCACGACATTATTACTATTAGCTGTCATACACTTTATGATAATCGAAGGTATACTTCTGTTTATATTTATTTAATTAAAAATAATTTTAAAAAAATTGTTTTATTTTTATATTTTATCAATAAGGATCGATTAGTCATCTTTAACATGTCAGGTTTTATTGTTCTGCAAGGAATTAAAGTTAAAACTCGTAGAGACACATGCACACTCGTGTGTGAATGCACACCGCTGTATAGAAAGTCGTGTTTATAAGCACATGTGTGTATGTCTACTCGTCCGTGTTTTTTAAGGAAGGATATGGTTGAAATAACGTAGATCAGTCATCTTTAAAAAAATTCAGGTCTTTATTAATCTGCAAGAAAATTCACGTTAACACTCGTATCGAAATCTTTTTTAATACGCATGCTCAAACAGGAAGGAACTAGGCAAATTATTTCCCAATTTCAACAGTTAAAACATATTCTTAAAATCTAACACGTAAACGTCGATTTCCCCATTGACGTCCTTTTCGACTGAAGCAATCAAACACAAGAACAACGAACGTGCAATCCACGCACAATCTTAAATCAATATTTTAAGTTATTTTATTTATTACACAATAAAAATAAAAACATGTTTAAAATATTGAGCAAAGTTGTGATCACAGTATTTCTCCAACTTTAAATCAACAAAACCACTTAACCACGAGAGTAAAATTAGAAATTGAACCACCACACAACCACTGCGCATCACACCACATCAACAAGTAGTCGATAGGACTACAAAGCACCACCTTAACGTGACGAAGTCTAGAAAAACAAACGAATTAGGGGGACGTGGGAGCGTGGCGTAAGGGTAGAAAGCTGTAAGCCCAGGCTACCGTGGCTCACCTCCCAATCAACGGGAGTCGAGGAGTGGTGGTGCTCATGCATCCACGAAGATGCAAAAGTCGAGTTAGATTCCTTCTATGTCCTCCTGCATTAAACCCAACTATACTCAGATGTATGCATATTGTATTTTAACTAGGACGATATGCGAACTGGGGGCGGATAGAATTGCCTATAATTATAGGATCGCATTGTGGTCGCATTATAATTTGCTGAATGTGCAATCTCAATGGATTGGAATAGCTATTTAACCGCACCATCCTAATCAAAACTCGTTGAGTATATTTATTGTTACAATTGTAAGCATTCGTTTCTCTGTTACATCAAGTACATGTTATTCATCATCATCATATCACGATCAATGGGGCAAAGGGCGCGTAGGTGTGAAGTGCCAATGTAGGCCAGGACGGGGCTACGCATGGCACAAGGCCTCAACACGCCTATGCTAAGTACACATTTCCTTGCTTCTTACGCTAACAACTCACGTCCATTGTTTATTATTGTTAAACACATTAGTTGACAAACATTACAATAATAATGTTTGTGTGCATATAAAACTCTGCTTCATTGTTTATCATTATGAAACAAGTTCACAGATGTTACAATAATTATGTTTGCGTGAAGATAACTCAAGTTCATCGTTTACCATTATGATACGAGTTGACATGTTACAATAATTATGTTTGTGTACACAAAACTCTTTTTGGATTTTGGGTTGCTCAATTCCCTTTTTTNCTGCGCTTTTATAACGCTTCGTTTCTCTGTTAGATCAAGTACATGTTATTCATCATCATCATGATCAATGGCAAAGGCGCGTAGGTGTGAAGTGCACATTTTGTACTCTGCGTATACCATAAACCATTACATAGGAAACACTACAACAAGACGAGCACTCGTGTGTGCATGTACATGTATTTGTGTGCATATGTATGTAGGTACAACGTGCGTGTTCGCAGTGGAACGCAATCCTAGTTGACGTACAATGCTTATGTACACTCGTGTGTTTATGTACACTGCGTTGCTATCTGTATGTACACCCTGTATATGCACATTCGTGTGTATATGTATGCATATTCGTCTATGTTATACACTGCTATGCCACTCGTGTGTGGNTGTGTGTACAAGGATTATGTGTACTCGTGTAAGCATGTGTCGTGGAACACACAACTTATTTTCATATTGTGTCGTACAAAGAATTGAGGGCAACGTGGTGATGAATGCGGCACCACAACAGGGAACTACAGGGATGAGACTCCCGCTCGTGGTGCTAAATTAATGAAAACAGCGCCACTGAGCGGACAGAGCCCGCCCTACAGCTCGTGCGTGTGACGTCATGAGTGTGACGTCATGAGTGTGATCAGCGGACAGCCACGATGCTGCCAGGTGAGGGTAAACTGTGTGCTGGAGATGCTTCACCTGAAACTCGCCTCCACACGTGTTCGCTATGAACATTGTAGCATAAGGGACGATTAGTCATCTTTAACATGTCAGGTCTTTATTGTTCTGCAAGTAAATTAACCTTCTTGGTTCTTTCGGTAAAGTCACGAAGAAGGGAATAATAAAATAAACATAATACAATTATTCATCTTCTTGTTCTTTCGTAATCACGTAGAAAAATAATAAAATAATAAATATAAANTAATTTATTCTAATATTGGTTCTTTACCTCTATCTGGCAACAAAACTCACCTTTAAGGAGTCATGATAGACCTGAATACCTGCAGTCATAAATACAAACAAAAGACATAACTCTGATAATGTGCACTGTTTGAAGTGATTGGTCCACACCCGAGACAGCTTTCCTTCGAGCTAGTCTCATATGGGTTGGACCAGATGACGCCAAAAGGCGTTTTGGCGTCATCTGGTCAACCCATATGAGACTAGTCGAAAAAGCTGTCTCGGGTGTGGACCAATCAACTTCAAGGACAGTGCACATTATCAGAGTTATGTCTTTTGTTTGTATTATGACTGCAGTATTGCGGTCTATGCAAACATGACTCCTTGCAAAAAGGTGTCAGTTTTGTTGCCAGATAGAGGGTAAAGAACCAATTATCATATTTTTACTGGCAAATGAGGTCCCCATAGTGTAAATTTATTCTGTTTCAAAAAACATTTATTATTATTTATAATAAAAAAACATAATAAAAATTGTTATAATTTTTTATTATGTTTTATTTGTATTAAATAATAAAACATAATAAAAACAAATTATATATTTTTTAATTGCTTTATTTTTTTTCCCTTCTTCAATAAGGGACGATTAGTCATCTTTAACATGTAGGTTTTATTGTTCTGCAAGTAAATTAAAGTTAAAACTCGTAGAGACACATGCACACTCGTGTGTGAATGCACACCGCTGTATAGACAGTCGTGTTTATAAGCACACGTGTGTGTGTATGTCTACTCGTCCGTGTTTTTTAAGGAAGGATATGGTTGAAATAACGTACGATCAGTCATCTTTAAAAACAATTCGGGTCTTTATTAATGTGCAAGAAATTCACGATAACATTCGCATCGAAATCTTTTTAATACGCATGCTCAAACATGAAGGAACTGGGCAAATTATTTCCCAATTTCAACAGTTAAAACATATTCTTAAAATCAACACGTAAACGTCGATTTCCCCATTGACGTCCTTTTCGACTGAAGCCATTCGTCCAGAAGTCCAAGCCATCAAACACAAGAACAACGAACGTGCAATCCAGCACACTCTGAAACCTATAATTTTAAGTTATTTAAACATTGATAAAAAATAATATAAATAAAACATGATAAAATATTATTATTTTATTATTTCCATTATATATATTGAGCAAAGTTGTGATACAGTATTCTCCAACTTTAGCTCAACAAAACCACTTAACCACGAGAGTAAAATTAGAAATTGAACCACCACACAACCACTGCGCTTCACAACACATCAACAAGTAGTCCGATAGGACACAAAGCGCCACCTTAACGTGACGAAGTCTAGAATAAACTTTAACACGCAATTAGCTGTGAGAAGATGAATGGCACCTTCTACCATAAACACCACACATTTACCAGTCCCGATGATACAACCACCAGACGATGCAACGCATCTATAGAAGTATAACATTGTTGTCATCCTGAAATAAGTGAACACTTCTGGAACTTAAAAGGAATACGTTCATCTGAACACATTATCACTCTAGCTCGGCAGTAATGGAAATGACTGAAAAANTGATAGAGACACGAATATACACAGGGCAACAGTTAACAGATGTGCTCAAAACGTCTTCAGCCACTCCACTACATCTAGCCATCTCTCGATACAACTGCATGGGTCGAAAGTTGAATTGTCGTCAGGACTCATTACATCCGCTACATTCGCCATCTTTCAGGGTCCACCTGCATAGGTTCGAAAGATGCATTTTTTCAGGACTCATTGCAGCACTTTGAATTTCACTATTTGATTTCACTTCCCTATCATTGCGGATCTTCTGAAGCTTGTTTCGGGTGATGACTGTGAACATCTCCCTCGTAGAGCAATTAAATGGCTTCTCGCCCGAGTGTGTTGTCTGGTGACTGAAGATTTTATTTCCGTGAAAATGCCTTCCCGCACACAGCGCAATTGAATGGCTTCTCGTTCGTGTGTGTTTTCTGGTGTCTGCTAAGATTTGATTTCTCTGCAAATGCCTTCCAACAAACAGAGCACTTGAATGGCTTCTCGCCGTGTGTGTTTTCTGGTGTCTGTTAAGATTTGTTTATGTGAAAATGCCTTCCACACACAGAGCACTTGAACGGCTTCTCGCCTGTGTGTGTTTTTTTGGTGACTGTGAAGATGTGATTTAAGTGAAAATGCCTTCCCACACAAAGAACAATTGAATGGCTTCTCGCCCGAGTGTGTTTTCTGGTGCCTGTGAAGATTTGATTTCAGTGAAAATGCCTTCCCACACAAAGAGCATTCTCGGTGCGTGGCGCTGTGGAGAGTTTATCTGCTCCATGTAACTGATTCTTCAGAGCAGAGTAACAGTCGCGGGTGTTGTTGAGAGTTAAAGGCACCCTCTAAGCTGCGTGGATGTCTGTCTCAAATCGCAAAAAAGCAAAGTCTCACTACCGTCTAACCGAGACACAGTAACGTCTCGTAAGTCGGGCTACACGCGACTACCAGTTTNATCCACTTACTTGTTGATGCACGGCGTGCGATGTCCCTGTAACCCGTCTGAAGAGATCGCCACGAACTCTCCAGTCGCCAGGCAATCGTGCTCGCCAGGCTGGTCTCGCAGGAGAAGGGTAATCTGCAGAGCGAGGAGTTGCGCGTCTATCCTCAGCGAAACCCTCTCGAAATGGTCTTGAGGTCTGATTTTAAGCCCCTTATAACTCCCCTCTAGCATACAAATCCTTTGTTCTCGTCTTGGATTATCATAGACTTTGCATTCAATTGTTAATTTTTACATTAACAATTCGCATATGTAGCAACATAGCTTAGCTAATCCGGCCATTGTAATTTAACCTTAATACGTATGTACATCTACTGCGTAATTGTACACTTCTGCTTGAATAATTACATACATCTCCATGCATAATTCCGTGCTTCCTGTGAATTAGCTAATATTCACCGACAATGCCCTCTAAACTGCAGAGATTCATCTTAATGGTTCTGTCGGTAAAGTCACGTAGAAGGGAAGTAATAAATAATAAAAATAAACATAATAAAATAATTCTCACGACGGAAGAGATGGAGGACGAGACAAAGGAGGAGGTGGAGGAGGTGCAGGTGGTGGAGGTGGTGATGCAGGCTCGTGAAGGAAGCTACTGGGCAGTTGGAGGCAGTCGCCCTCCAACAACAACGGAGGGCGGAGGAGCGACGCTCACAACAACGAGCGGAGCGCCGGGTGGCTAAAGCACAGCAAGTTGGTACAGTAGGGGGCACAGGTGGTGCATCAGCCAGTCATCTCGGTCAACTCGGTCAGTCGACCCGTGGCACCTGCTGGGTCTGCCCGTGACCTCCTGCCAGCGGGCGTTCGACACTTCACGTGGTAGCCTCAAGGTGCACTTGGCCTGGCACAAGCGTCGTGGTGACGTCACCGCCACTTAGTGGCGAATGGCGGTTGTTGATGCAGGGAAAGAAGAGGAAGCGAGGGGCCTTGCTCGCGTGGCGAGAGCGCTCACCTCACTCCTCCGCCGCGTGCTGCTTTGTGGTGGCATGTCCACCACACAGTAGGGGTGGTTGTTGTGGTCGTGGATCGCTGCCAACCATGACCACTATCACCAGACTACCACCCACCCGTGACACATCCAGGCACACACCCACACACCCCGTGATACATGTCACACACACACTACATGGTTCCCCGGAGAGACGGTGCCACTGGGACCACAGCTGTGGAAGGAATCTGAGCAGCAGATGCCAGGACTACAGTGGAGAACGACTGCTATCAAGACACTTCACACAACAAACACACACGGGACTAGCCAAAAAAAACTAGCCGGCCCATCTTGGACTAATAGGTGCAAGTTAATACTGTTCTGAACCTGTTTAATAAACATATTTAAGGACACTCGTGTTAGCAAACGAGTGTGTTTTGTTATAATTTCTGTCATAAACTTTGAATAATCATCTGAATGGTTTACTTGAAAGCGTGGTTTATAATAACGTTAAGCAAAAAAAACAATCGTCATCTTCTAGTCTGTAACATACGACCTTCGGTGTGTATATACACCAGTGTGTATGTGTTCAATATTTTGCACGTTTTAAATTTGCGACGAGTTTTTTGCTAATTGCATTGAGTATTGAGGGTTACCAGCCCCTCGCACCCGTCCAAAGACCTCGTGGGCCACTGTGGTGGCTACGAGCCTTCCCTCCGGACATTGCTCACATCCACCACAGCGTTACCGTCCGACACCGTCAATGAAGGAGGGGTTGTTTTTCAAAACTTTACTCGTGGCAGGGGATTGCAAAAAACAGGGGGCCTCCTTCTGATAAAAAAAAACGAATGAAGGGGCGTGGGAGCGTGGCGTAAGGTGTGGAAAGCTGTAAGTCACAGGTATCAATCCAATTGGGTCAATGACACCAGCACACAATGGTGGGGTCGTTTGGAATATGTTGCTGATGAAAGTGAAGTTCCGACTTTGCATTTCATGAACTTTACATTCAATTGTTATTTTTGGAAATTACAATCTGCATATCTAGCAACAGAGCTTCTCTATCTTCTTGGTTCTTTCGGTAAAGTCACGTAGAAGGGAAATAATAAATAAAAAAACATAATAAAATAATTCTCACGACGTTTCGAGGCAACACAAGCTTCCGTCTTCAGGTGGAACCGTCACAGCACGATAGCTGTATCAAGTAAGAGAATTCAAGAAAACAGTCCTTGTAATATACTGCTTGAGGGTGGGAGGATATTATTATTGTGAGGTTCGATGCGGCTGAAACACGCTGTTAGGAATGAGCCTTTGTTGTGTAGACTGGTTGAACTCGAGGTTCCAAGAGTTTGCATATCAAGAGGAATTTAGCATATTCATGCAAAATGCAGATATGGGATTAGCTATTGAGCTTAATCCTGAATACGTATATTCATCTCACCGCATAATTCGCGTTAATTTGCTAATATTCACCCTGCAATGTGCTGCAAACTGCTGCCAGTTCAAAGGTGTTACAGGGAAATGCAGTATTAAAATTGTGATTTGTGAGGTCTTTATAGTGCTGCTTGTTTATAAATATATTTAAGACTCCAAAAAGGACTTGCCATCTTTTTCGACTTCCATGGTGAATTGATGGCTGGGTGTATGGAATTGATGTGGTCTAGAAATTGGTTTAGAGCAGGCCGGATGTGGCTGACAAAAGGTACATCAGTCTCTTCCATAAGGTCGGGCATAGAGTAGTCTGGATGGCGTCAGTCTCAAATTTCTCCATGAACACGTTGCTAAACCGGAGATAGGGAAACCATTTGCCTTGTGGCCGAACGGTGAGAATTATTTTATTATGTTTTATTTTTATTATTTTAATACTTCCCTTCTACTGACTTTACCGAAAGAACCAAGAAGATGAACCTGCAGTCACGAAAGCTTAAATCGAAATGGAATGAAATAAACTAAACTAATGTCTCCACTACACTCATTAAACATGGGGCAACTATTTTAAAATTATTAATAATTCCAACGTTTGGAGTAAACAGAGGAATTAGAATTGAATGCGTTTTTTTCAAAAGTATAACGTACTTCAGTTTGTGGGGCATCTAAGATTATATCGTCAGTTTAACCTGTGAAAATAATCACAAACCCGCTATCCTGTCTGCACTGTGAGCATGTACATGGTCTGTACTGCTGTGTTTGTCCACTCGTGTGTATATTTACACTTGTTTATGTGGATATGTACATGCGTGTATGTGTGTATAGGTATGTACAATCATTTGTTCGCCCATTTATTTGTGTTGTCAAACGCAATCTCTGTGTACGCACTCGTGTATGCATGTGCACCCGTGTGTGTATGTACAAAGCGGTGTAAATGCACATTCGTATATGTATCTACACCTCTGTGTAAGTCCACTCGTGTGTGGGTGTGTGTGCAAGTGTATATGTGTACTCGTGTATTATTGTTATATTGTGTCGTACAAAGAATTGAGGGGCAACGTGGTAATGAATGCGGCACCACAACAGGGAACTGTAGTCATGTGTATGTACATGGGTGTGTACTTCTGTGCGTGTACATTCGTGTGCATGTGCACTCGTGTGTGTATTTACACTCGTTCATGGACACGTGTGGGTCTGTACACGTGTGTATGTATGTGAAGTATGGGAATTGACGGCAGGAACTTCTTGACGGGTAACACACTTTTATTAAATCCTTCAGGTATCACAATACAACGTGTGGTCTTCCTTCTTCCTCCGACACACTCCACTAATCTCGTGTAAGCTCTAGGCCTCTGGCTACACACCATACACTCGACTCGTGTAAGCCCTATGCCTCTGGCTACACAATACACTCGACTCGTGTAAGCCCTATGCCTCTGGCTACACAATACACTCGACTCGTGTAAGCCCTATGCCTCTGGCTACACAATACACTCGACTCGTGTAGACCTCTGGCTACACACACTACACTCGCCTCTGGGTTACACAGAGTCCCGGTCCCCTTAGGACAGCGGGGCTAGGTACCGCAGGGCTCTAGGTCTCCATCCCCGTCTTCATTCTTCGCTGGTTACACACTGCCCTTACGCCTGTGTGCATCCCCTTTTATAGCCCCTGCTCACGAGAGGCGGAGCTGATGCGTCCATTCAGCATGAGCATCGCTCCTTAATAAACCAATCACGACGCACTCTCTTTACGATCCGGTTTCCCCAGCGCGTGTTAACACTCCTCCACCAATCCCACCGCGCTGCCACCCGGTCACTCCCTCTCAGCATATCACCGGTCCACAGCCAATCAGTACCCCGTAACCCACGACCCCGCGCTGACCCCTGATCCTCCACCGTCAGCGCGCGTCACCACCTACACAGCCAATCCTCACACACTGTGCATACGATCCTTAATCCCAGCGCGTATCACCTCTACATCACCCCCTCCCACATAGCTTGCAGCCGGCCCGGCTGTTAACCTACAACACAACATAACGCAACGCAGTAATAAAGAACTCCCCATCCCAGTGTGCCCCGTAACACAACAACAACAACATAACACAACCTTAAATACGAAGCAATATACAGCCCGACGAACAACACAATAAAAGCGAACACCGTAAAACGAACGCGCCAAGTGTCACCGCGACCCACGCAGTGCCGAGGCGCTCCGGCTGCCTCGACTCCGCACGTGGTAGATTACACAAAGTAGCGCGACCTAGCGCGAGTCCGTCTGGCCGGTCCGTCGTATGGAACGGGACGTTGGCGACCGTCCGGTGTCTCCGGCAGCTCTAGACGGCACGGATCGGGCCTGGAAGGACCGGCCCCGCCGTGGAGATCCGGCCGCCGGTGGTCGGCAGCAGTCAGTTCCGAGACACCTGGGAGCGGGTCAGGCGGAGACATGTGAGGAGCAGGCAAGGACAACTCCCCCTCAGGGTCGTCGGTCACGTCACATGCTCGGCCCTCACGACACAAGGGGAGGCCATACGGAGGCGAGAACGGTTTCAGTCGGGAGGGGTGGACGTACCAACGGCGTTTCCCCCATTTGATCTGAACGCACTGGGGCGCGCAACCCGCACGACTTCCACGGGTCCCCGCCACGGCTTCAACAATTTAGGTGACGTGGCCAAAGGTGCCTGAGGGCAATGCAGCCAGGCCTTGTCACCTGGTTCCCAATTGTGCACGGATACCTTCCGTGCCCGCAACCGCTCGTTCGCAATTTGGCGAGCCCGCGAATTAAGCCGTGCGGCCTCCCTTGCCTCTGTCAGTTTATGAATATTAAATTTAATATGCTCTGCCAATTTAGAATTAGTTCGTGGTGCGGGCAGACCCAGCTGCGTTTCCATGGGCGGGTCGGCTTCCCGGCCGTACATTAGAAAAAACGGGGAAAACCCCGTAGCTGCATGGGGGGCCATTCTATACGCGGCAAGGACCCCAGGGACCTGCAGGTCCCAATCAACATGCGACTCACACACCTGCTGGCACAGCATAGAGGTCAATGTCCTGTTAAGCCTCTCCACCATCCCGTCCGTCTGCGGGTGGTACGGGAGGTACGCACCTTTTTGGTACCCAACAGGTCGCACACCTCCTGCAGTAATTTACTCGAAAAATTTTTCCCTTGGTCAGTCAGCAAGCGTTCGGGAGCCCCCTTGTCCAGGACGTAGCCCTGGACAAAGGCGTCCGTCACAGCCGCCGCCGACTGGTTGGCGAGTGGCCACGCCATAGGCCACCGGGTAAAATATTCGACCCCCACCAACAGGTATTTATTACCCCTAGGCGTGACCGGGAAGGGCCCCAGAATATCGAGTGCAACGAGCTCGTTAATGCGCGAGACCTGAATAGATTGCAGCGGTGGATTAGCTGCCACGGGCGGTGGTTTCCGTCTGGCGCACTCAACACAACCCTTTAGAATATTCACCACATCACCCCCCATTCCCGGCCAATAATAGTCACGCTGAAGCAGGGCAAGCGTTTTGTTAACTCCCAAATGCAAGAGGCGTTCGTGTGCGGCCAAGACAACCTTCCCCCTTACAGCAGAAGGCACCACAATCGAATGCCGCCGGACAAACTGTCCCATCTCATCAACAGGCCCTGCTTAAGCTCGTAGGAGCCAGTTCGGTCGTGGCTACCTTCGGAACCCTCCGTCTTCCGGCGCAATGCCAGCAGGGAGCTGTCCGCCATTTGGAGACGGCCCCACTCACTCAACGACAGTGAGAGCAGCGAGTCCTGACCCCCTGGGATAGCGGGACCATCCCCAATTGGTGTGCTCGCGGTCGCAACCAACGCCTCCCTACCTTCCGTAACCGGAGGTTTACAGCGCGCCGATCCCGATAAGCACGCACATTTGTGACAAGGCAACAACCGCGACAGGGCATCGGCATTCGTGTGTCGCAACCCTTTACGGTACGTAGTCGTGAACTGATAGTCCTGAAGGACTTCCAACCAACGCGACAATTGGCCCGAGGGCTGGGCAACCCGTAATGAATACTGGAGCGCCGCATGGTCCGTCCGGACCGTGAAATGACGACCATAGAGATATGGCCTGAATTGTTGTACAAAAAAAACAATGGCAAGTAGTTCACGACGGGTGACGCAGTAGCGCTGCTCTGCCGGCGACAACACCCTGCTACCATAGGCGACCACCCGTTCGACCCCTCCAATGACTTGGGACAGCACCCCCCAATGCCCGTGTTGCTAGCATCCGTGTCTAGCAAGAAGGGACTCTCGAAGTCCGGATAGCGCAAGGGTGGGGCCCTTACCAAGGCGTCCCGGAGGGAGCAGAATGCAGCCTCCTCCTCCGGCCCCCACCGGAACTTCACTCCTTTTGCCGTTAAAGCGTGCAAGGGCTTCGCAATGGTGGCGAAGTGCTCAACGAATCGGCGATAATACGAAGCAAAACCGATGAAACTGCGCACGTCTGACACTGACGTGGGCGTCGGCCACGAACTGACACAGTCCGTCTTCGCAGGATCGGTAGAAATCCCCGAAGAGTCGACAATGTGACCCAAATACCTCACAGATTTTCGAAAAAGATGGCATTTGGCCGGTTTAAACTTTAATTTAGCCGATCGCATTCGCAAGAACACCCCTCTCAATCGCTGGAGGTGTTCCTCGAACGTTTTACCGAAAACAATGACATCGTCAAGGTAAATGAGGCACGTTTCCCACTGCAAGCCCGACAAAACCAATTCCATAAGACGCTGAAACGTCGCAGAGAGGAGTGAAGTCCCATGGGTAACCGGTTAAACTGAAACAGGCCCCCTGGAGTCCGGAATGCAGTCTTAGGCTTAGACTCCTCATCGAGTGGCAACTGCCAAAATCCGGACAATAAATCAAGAGTCGAAAAGTATCGCGCACCGGACAATGCGTCGAGAGACTCGTCCATCCTGGGAGCGGATACGCGTCGGCCACCGAGATCTTATTCAGGCGGCGGAAATCGACGCAAAATCGCAGGGACCCGTCCTGCTTTTTAACGAGCACAATAGGTGCTCCCCAAGGACTGGAAGAAGGCGAAATAATGTCGGCTTCCAGCATATCGTTAACCGCCGACTGAACATGTTCCTTCTCAGCAGGACTCAGTCGGAAGGGATTTTGCCTGACCGGTGCCGCATCGCCCGTTTCAATGTGGTGGCGTAGCAGGTCCGTGCATCCGATATCATACTTATGTTTACTGAAGACATCCGAAAATTCAATCAGCAACCCGCGCAACGCGCCCAACTGTACCGCTGACAAATCGTCAGAGTCCGCGCACAGCATATTAATCCAATCTAGGTCCTCCTTTGATGGTACGCTATTCGTGGGGCTCGGATCAACCTGCGCAACCAGCCTCTCCTCCGCAGGGACCCGTGCCGCGTGAGCCAGCACGGTGCCCTGCTGAATGACGGCCGGCCGCGCCCCAGCGTTTAAAACCATGACAAACGGATCCCTGTCTGCCCCAACCAAAGTGTGAGCCACCGATAAATCGAGACCTCCAACAGCCCTATTAGAAGGACCCAAAAGCATGGCCTGTTCCGAGGCCTCCTTCCCCATGGCTTCCGTAACCGGAGGGGAACCAACATTTGTGAACCCGGGGGCACGTGCACGGTCTGTGTTGCTAACGCCTGAATGGTAGCGCACGCCGTCCGAATTACATTAGGGCTCGTCAAAATGAAATACGGCGACCCGATGGCAGTTCAATGCAACGCTGATCAATGAGAATTTTGATGGGCATTTTCGCCAAAAAATCAGTGCCCAATAGGCAAGGAACCGCCAGGGAAGATGAAACGAAAACGGGTCCCGACAATTTGATATCACCAATGCAAATGGACGCCCTAATCTGACCGATAATGCCCAACGATCCCCGTTAGCGGCGTAAAATGGCACATCGACCGGAAGAAGCGGACGACATTGTACCGGGAGAATATTATAAATGAGATCCGAAATAATAGTCGCCGATGCCCCCGTGTCCACTAACACCCTGACCTCGACCCCATCAATCGATCCGGTAACGACGGATGAACCCGCTGAGGCAGCCACAATTCTGTGCCCCAATTCCGACCATTTAATGTCTCCCCGGTCCCGGCCGAACCCCCTCTCCGAACCGAATCTCCGAACTCTACTCGGCTCTCCCTCGTCGCAACGCGACGACCCATACGTGTCGAGTATGCGGGCCAAGCATGTGAGGTGCCGCGACTTGCCGGGGTTTGCAGTGATGACTTGGGGCCTTGGTCGTCGTCCAGCCGAGGTCCCATGGCGCGCTGACGTGGGGCCCGGCAACCGGAGGCCACGTGGCCACGAAGGCCGCAGTTATAGCAGGTGATGACAGTAGTCGGAGATCTCGGTTGCTCCAGCTTGCGGGCCGCTCGCAGAGGCGAACGACCCCCCGACCTCCAGTCCCCCGCTCGTCCCGCGATGAACGCGTCCTCTCGTGGGCTGACGACTTGGGGCACGGTGTCAACCGGAGCCGGAGTTGAGGCCACGGCAGCGTTGCAGACGACCCCCTGCTTTCGTTGGAGGACCTCGTGCGCTTGCATGCTCGTGGCGACCCGTAATGAAGAAATATCGGTGTCGTCGGCCGTGTTGATGGGGACCCCCAGGTCCTGCGCCAACTTGAGCAGCTGCTCCAAAACCATCGCATCTTGGCCCTCCTCGTCCATACGAGGGAACGCGGCGTCAGCGAGAGCGAGCAACGCCGTGCGGTAGGCGAGCACGGTCTCCGTGTCCGCCTTCCGTCTTGCGTAGAAATGATGGCGGCACGCCGAGGGCGGACCGTAGACTTTTGCCATGAGAGCCAGCGCATCCTTGAGCGTGGAGCGGTCCGACCTGCGTGCGGACGTGAAGGCCGCGAGCGCGTTGTCGTCCAGCATGGCAGGCAGCGCCCGCAGTGCCGTAGCGTCGGACCAGGCGGACATCTCTTGATGCGCCAAAAATCTGCGCTGAAATAGGCTCCAATCCCCGCCTTCCGCCTTGAATGCTGACAACGTGGGAAGGCGCTGCTGAAAAATAAAGTCGTCCTCCTCCTCGTGCTTCCTCTCAGCCCCCCGTCGGTGTGTAAGATGGCGGCCCCAGCGGCGGGTGTGTAATGGCGGTCCGCCGCGCGCGTTGGTGACGTCAGCGGCCGCGCATGGAGAACCGCTGCCACGTGGTGATGGCCGTTCCCGCCAAAAGTTGGAGCGGCTGAAACGGCGGGAATCGCCAAATCGTTTTGGCGGGAATCTGCAGAGCGACCCTGTAGCACGTCGGCTGCCGTCCCCGCTCCTCCCGACGAGCTGATCTCCGCCAAGATGGACGCGGCGGCGAGCAGCAGGTCCGCCAGACGGGAGTGTGCCTCGCGAAGCACGGTGTCAGTCCCCCGTCTCTCGTCCGGCGCCGTCGGTGGATCCTGCCCCGTGGGCAGCTCCTCTTCCTCACCCCCTGATGCCCGCTGGCCCGCGTCGTCGAGGTTGTCCTCGTGGTCAATCCCGTGGGTCCGACGGTTCCTCCTTGTATCCATGCTTGGAGGACCGTTTCACTTCTGACGCCAGTTGAAGTATGGGAATTGACGGCAGGAACTTCTTGACGGGTAACACACTTTTATTAAATCCTTCAGGTATCACAATACAACGTGTGGTCTTCCTTCTTCCTCCGACACACTCCACTAATCTCGTGTAAGCTCTAGGCCTCTGGCTACACACCATACACTCGACTCGTGTAAGCCCTATGCCTCTGGCTACACAATACACTCGACTCGTGTAAGCCCTATGCCTCTGGCTACACAATACACTCGACTCGTGTAAGCCCTATGCCTCTGGCTACACAATACACTCGACTCGTGTAGACCTCTGGCTACACACACTACACTCGCCTCTGGGTTACACAGAGTCCCGGTCCCCTTAGGACAGCGGGGCTAGGTACCGCAGGGCTCTAGGTCTCCATCCCCGTCTTCATTCTTCGCTGGTTACACACTGCCCTTACGCCTGTGTGCATCCCCTTTTATAGCCCCTGCTCACGAGAGGCGGAGCTGATGCGTCCATTCAGCATGAGCATCGCTCCTTAATAAACCAATCACGACGCACTCTCTTTACGATCCGGTTTCCCCAGCGCGTGTTAACACTCCTCCACCAATCCCACCGCGCTGCCACCCGGTCACTCCCTCTCAGCATATCACCGGTCCACAGCCAATCAGTACCCCGTAACCCACGACCCCGCGCTGACCCCTGATCCTCCACCGTCAGCGCGCGTCACCACCTACACAGCCAATCCTCACACACTGTGCATACGATCCTTAATCCCAGCGCGTATCACCTCTACATATGTACAATCGTGTGTGCTCGCATAGTTGTGTGTGTTGAAACGCAATCCCTGAGCATGCACACTGCTGTATACGCACATGTGTTTATGCATATTGCTGTGGCAATTACATGTGCATGTATCTACACCCGATGCATTTACACTCATGTGCATCTATACAAATGTGTGAATGTACACTGGGTGACGCACTCGTGTATGCATGTGCACCCGTGTGTATGTACAAAGCGGTGTGTATGCACATTCGTGCATTTTCCCACAGCACTGTGTATGTCCACTCGTGTGTGGGTGTGTACAAGGGAGTGTATATGTGGGGAGCGGTGGTGTAGCGGTTAGCGCGCTGCGTTATGAACCCGGCGAAACGGGTTCGATTCCCGCTCACGGCCAACACCAGTGACGATTATCTGAAAAGGTCCAGGGCCTCCCTAGGTCGACTCAGCCTCAAATGAGTACCTGGTGCGGTGTGTAACATTGTCACTGGGGAGACAAAGGCGGTCGGGCGTGGTGCTGGCCACCCACCCCTCGTGTACCGTTGCGCCTTCAGAGGTGCTCGCTAACAGCACTTGCCCCTACAGTCTGTTAAGGCTATACGGGGGATCTTTATCTTTGTATGTGTGTACTCGTGTAAGTATGTGTAGTGGAACACACAACTTATTTTCACTACAGGGATGAGACTCCCCGCTCGTGGTGCTAAATTAATGAAAACAGCGCCACTGAGCGGACAGAGCCCCGCCCCTACAGCTCGTGCGTGTGACGTCATGAGTGTGACGTCATGAGTGTGAATCAGCGGACAGCCACGATGCTGCCAGGTGAGGGTGAACTTGTGTGCTGGAGATGCTTCACCTGAAACTCGCCTCCACACGTGTTCGCTATGAACATTGTAGCAATAAGGGACGATTAGTCATCTTTAACATGTCAGGTTTTTATTGTTCTGCAAGAAAATTAAAGTTAAAACTCGTAGAAACACATGCACACCCGTGTGTGAATGCACACCGCTGTAAAGACAGTCGTGTTTATAAGCACACTCGTGTGTGTATGTCTACTCGTCCGTGTTTTTTTNAAGGAAGGATATGGTTGAAATAACGTAGATCAGTCATCTTTAAAAACAATTCAGGTCTTTATTAATCTGCAAGAAAATTCACGTTAATACTCGTATCGAAATTTTTATTTATATGCATGCTCAAACAGGAAGGGACTAGGCAAATTATTTTCCAATTTCAACAGTTAAAACATATTCTTAAAATCTAACACGTAAACGTCGCTTTCCCTATTGACGTCCTTTTCGACTGAAGCCATTCGTCCAGAAGTCCAAGCCATCAAACACATGAAAAACGAACGTGCAATCCATGCACACTCTGAAACCTATTATTGAAAGTTATTTATTTATTACACAATGAAAAAATAAATAAAGAATATGTTTAAAATATTGAGCAAAGTTGTGAATCACAGTATTTCTCCAACTTTAGCTCAACAAACCACTTAACCACGAGAGTAAAATTAGAAATTGAACCACCACACAACCACTGCGCTTCACAACACATCAACAAGTAGTCCGATAGGACTACAAAGCACCACCTTAACGTGACGAAGTCTAGAATCAACTTTAACACGCAATTAGCTGTGAGAAGATGACATGGCACATTCTACCATAAACACCGCACATTTACCAGTCCGATGAACAACCACCAGACGAAGCAACGCATCTATAGAAGTATAACATTGTTGTCATCCTGAAATAAGTGAACACTTCTGGAACTTAAAAGGAATACGTTCATCTGAACACATTATAGAGCATTCACAACATTAGTCTAGCTTGGTGTACTGTAAATCATGGAATTAATAATTCGTTCCGTATTAACTGATCTAACAGAGACACAAACATGCACATTCCAGGACTTCAAGAGTTAACAGAAGTTCTCAAAACTTTGACTCTCCAGCCACTCCAGCAGCCATGTCTCAGTATCCACCTGCATGGGGTCGAAAGAGGAATTGTCGTCAGGACTCATGACATCCAGCAACCTCTCAGGATCCAACTGCATGAGATCGAAAGAGGTATTGTTGTCAGGACTCATGACATCCACTACATCCAGGCATCTCTCAGGATCCACCTGCCTAGGTTCGAAAGATGCATTTTTTCCGGACTTATTTCAGCACTTTGAATTCACTATTTGATTTCACTTCCCTATCATTGCGGATCTTCTGATGCTTGTTTCGGGGTGATGACTGTAACATGTGCTCTCCCTCGTAGAGCAATTTAATGGCTTCTCACCCGAGTGTGTTTTCTGGTGATTGTTTA
Organism: Lethenteron camtschaticum; assembly: GCA_018977245.1. NCBI lineage: Eukaryota > Metazoa > Chordata > Hyperoartia > Petromyzontiformes > Petromyzontidae > Lethenteron > Lethenteron camtschaticum. Next base: position 124,442 of record MU249729.1, on the reverse strand, counting down.
GAGTTGATTTCTGTGAAAATGCCTTCCACAAACAGAGCACTTGAATGGCTTCTCGCCCGAGTGTATTTTCTGGTGACTGTGAAGATTTGTTTCTGTGAAAATGCNTTCCCACAAACAGAGCACTTGAATGGCTTCTCGCCCGAGTGTGTCTTCTGGTGCCTGTGAAGATCTGATTTATGTGAAAATGCCTTCCCACACACAGAGCAATTGAACGGCTTCTCGCCCGTGTGTGTTTTATGGTGCCTGTGAAGATCTGATTTACGTGAAAATGCCTTCCCACACACAGAGCAATTGAACGGCTTCTCGCCCGTGTGTGTTTGGTGATGTGTAGAATTGTTTTCCGTGAAAATGCNTTCCCCACACAGAGCATTTGAATGGCTTCTTGTTCGTGTGTGTTTTCTGGTGCCTGTGAAGAGATGACTTCCATGCAAATGCCTTCAAACAAACAGAGCAATTGAACGGCTTCTCGCCCGTGTGCGTGGCGCTGTGGAGAGTTTATCTGCTCCATGCGACTGATTCTTCAGAGCAGAGTAACAGTCGCGGGTGTTGTTGAGAGTTAAAGGCACCCTCTAAGTTGCGTGGATGTCTGGCTCAAATCGCCAAAAGCAAACTCTCACTAACGTATAACCGACACACAGTAACGTTTCGTAAGTCGGGCTTCACGCGACTACCAGTTTTATCCACTAACGAAGACACTTACTTGTTGATGCACGGCGTATCGATGTCCCTGTAACCCGTCTGAAGAGATCGCCACGAACTCTCCCAGTCGCCAGGCAATCGGGCTCGCCAGGCTGGGTCTCGCAGGAGAAGGGTAATCTGCAGAGCGAGGAGTTGCGCGTCTATCCTCAGCGAAATCCCTCTCGAAATGGTCTTGAGGTCTGATTTTAAGCCCCTTATAACTCCCCTCTAGCATTCAAATCCTTGTTCTCGTCTTGGATTATCATAGACGTTGCATTCAATTGTTAATTTTTGCATTAACAATCCGCATATGCAGCAACATAGCTTAGCTAATCCGGCCATTGTAATTTAACCTTATTACATATGCATATCTCACTGCATAATTGTACGCTTCAGTTTAAATAAAGATCTACATATCCATGCATAATTCCGTGCTTCGTGTTAATTTGCCAATATTCACCCGACACTGTCCTTTAAACTGATGCAAGTTTATAGGATTAAACATCGACATAGAGTCTGAAGTATCAAAATGCTGATGTCCAGTTCGATTTGGACTAAGAGGTACAAATATATACTGTACTGACTTTGTTTTATAAAAAATGATATTTAAGTATTTGTGTTGATATGAGCGCGTCAGTAAATCAAGGTGATTTGTTTAATTTAATTCACGACAATTATTACGATTGCTGTCATACACTTTTATTGATAATCGAAATGGTATCGCTTGTAAGCGTGTGTGAGCAATGTCTTTCTCCAACTTTAGCTCAACAAGACCACTTAACAACGAGAGTAAAATCAGGAATTGAAACACCTCACAACCAATGCGCATCACACCACATCAACAAGTAATCCGATAGGACGAAGCACCACCTTAACGTGACAAAGTTTGGAATAAACAAGACAGCACGCTCACATCATTTGCTGTGCAATAATTACAACACATGCCACCTTCTAGCATAAGCACCAGCCATTACAGGAACTGTGTATGTACATGGGTGTGTACTTCTCTGTGGGTACATTCGTGTGCATGTGCACTCGTGTGTGTATTTACACACTCGTTCATGGACACGTGTGGGTCTGTACACGTGTGTATGTATGTACAAAGCGGTGTGTATGCACATTCGTGCATTTTCCTACAGCACTGTGTATGTCCACTCGTGTGTGGGTGTGTGTACAAGGGAGTGTATATGTGGGGAGCGGTGGTGTAGCGGTTAGCGCCTGCGCTATGAACCCGGTGACACGGGTCGATTCCCGCTCACGGCCAACACCAGTGACGATTATCTGAACCGGTCCCGGGCCTCCCCTAGGTCGACTCAGCCTCAAATGAGTACCTGGTGCGGTGTGTAAACATTGCCACTGGGGAGACAAAGGCGGTCGGCGGTGGTGCTGGCCACCCACCCCTCATGTACCGTTGCGGCCTTCGTAGGTGCTCGCTAACAGCACTTGCCCCTACAGTTTGTTAAGGCTATACGGGGGATCTTTATCTTTGTGTGTACAAAGCGGGTGGATGCACATTCGTGCATTTTTCTCCACCGCTGTGTATGTCCACTCGTGTGTGGGTGTGTGTACAAGGGAGTGTATGTGTGTACTCGTGTAAGTATGTGTAGTGGAACACACAACTTATTTTCATATTGTGTCGTACAAAGAATTGAGGGGCAACGTGGTGATGAATGCGGCACCACAACAGGGAACTACAGGGACGAGACTCCCAGCTCGTGGTGCTAAATTAATGAAAACAGCGCCACTGAGCGGACAGAGCCCCGCCCCTACAGCTCGTGCGTGTGACGTCATGAGTGTGACGTCACGAGTGTGATCAGCGGACAGCCACGATGCTGCCAGGTGAGGGTGAACTTGTGTGCTGGAGATGCTTCACCTGAAACTCGCCTCCACACGTGTTCGCTATGAACATTGTAGCAATAAGGGACGATTAGTCATCTTTAACATGTCAGGTTTTTATTGTTCTGCAAGAAAATTAAAGTTAAAACTCGTAGAAACACATGCACACCCGTGTGTGAATGCACACCGCTGTAAAGACAGTCGTGTTTATAAGCACACTCGTGTGTGTATGTCTACTCGTCCGTGTTTTTTTAAGGAAGGATATGGTTGAAATAACGTACCGATCAGTCATCTTTAAAAACAATTCAGGTCTTTATTAATCTGCAAGAAATTCACGTTAATACTCGTATCGAAATTTTTATTTATATGCATGCTCAAACAGGAAGGGACTAGGCAAATTATTTTCCAATTTCAACAGTTAAAACATATTCTTAAAATCTAACACGTAAACGTCGCTTTCCCTATTGACGTCCTTTCGACTGAAGCCATTCGTCCAGAAGTCCAAGCCATCAAACACATGAAAAACGAACGTGCAATCCATGCACACTCTGAAACCTATTATTGAAAGTTATTTATTTATTACACAATGAAAAAAAAATAAAGAATATGTTTAAAATATTGATCACAGTATTTCTCCAACTTTACTCAACAAAACCACTTAACCACGAGAGTAAAATTAGAAACTGAACCACCACACAACCACTGCGCTTCACAACACATCAACAAGTAGTCCGATTGGACTTCAAAGCACCACCTTAACGTGACGAAGTCTAGAATAAACTTTAACACGCAATTAGCTGTGAGAAGATGACATGGCACCTTCTACCATAAACACCAAACATTTACCAGTCCGATGATACAACCACCAGACGAAGCAACGCATCTATAGAAGTATAACATTTTGTCATCCTGAAATAAGTGAACACTTCTGGAACTTAAAAGGAAGGCTTTCATCTGAACACATTATACAACACTGTATTTCGATTTAAAGCTTTCGTGACTGCAGGGATTATTCTTCTTGGTTCTTTCGGTAAAGACATGTAAAAGGAAAATAATTAAAGAATAATAATAAAATATAATAAAATAATTCTCACGACCTTTCGGCCACAACGCAAGCAGCCATCTTCAGGTGGAGAACAGAACAGAGTCATTCAGACTCTGTCTCCACCTGAAGACGGCTGCTTGCGTTGTGGCCGAAACATCAGTCTAGCTTGGAGTACTGGAAATCACGGAAATAATATTTCGTACCTTATTAACTGATCTAACAGAGACACAAAAATGCACATTCCAGGACTTCAAGAGTTAACAGAAGTACTCACAACTTTGACTCTCCAGCCATTGCAGCAGCCATCTCTCAGTATCCACCTGCATGGGGTCGAAAGAGGAATTGTCGGCAGGGCTCATTACATCCAGCAACCTCTCAGGATCCAACTGCATGAGGTCGAAAAAGGAATTGTTGTCAGGACTCATGACATCCACTACATCTAGGCATCTCTCAGGATCCACCTGTATAGGATCAAAAGATGCATTTTTTCAGGACTCATTGCAGCACTTTGCATTACACCTTTTGATTCCACTTCCCTATCATTGCGGATCTTATGATGCTTGTTTGGGGGTGATGACCGTGAACATGTCCTCTCCCTCGGAGAGAAATTGATTCGCTTTTCACCTGAGTGTGTTTNCTGGTGACTGTGAAGATGTGATTTCTGTGAAAATGCCTTCCCACACACAGAGCAATTGAATGGCTTCTCGCCCGTGTGTGTTTTTGATGACTCTGAAGATGTGATTTTCGTGCAAATGCATTCCCACACACAGAGCAATTGATTCGCTTTTCACCGAGTGTGTTTTCTGGTGACTGTGAAGATTTTGTTTCCGTGAAAATGCCTTCCCGCACACAGCGCAATTGAATTGCTTTTCGTTCTTGTGTGTTTTCTGGTGTCGTTAAGATTTGATTTATCCGCAAATACCTTTCCACAAATAGAGCAATTGAACGGCTTCTCGCCCGTGTGTGTTTTCTGGTGACTGTAAAGAATAGATTTCCAAGCAAATGCCTTCCCACAAACAGAGCACTTGAATGGCTTCTCGCCCGTGTGTGTTTTCTGGTGATTGTTTAGAGTTGATTTCTCTGCAAATGTCTTCAACAAACAGAGCACTTGAATGGCTTCTCGCCCGTGTGTGTTTTCTGGTGATTGTGAAGATGTGCTGACTGTGCAAATGCCTTCCCACACACAGAGCAATTGAACGGCTTCTCGCCCGTGTGTGTTTTCTGATGACGGTGAAGATGTGATTTCCATGCAAATGCCTTCCTACACACAGAGCACTTGAACGGCTTCTCTCCCGTGTGTGCGTGGCGCTGTGGAGAGTTCATCTGCTCCATGTGACTGATTCTTCAGAGCAGAGTAACAGTCGCGGGTGTTTAGAGTTAAAGGCACCCTTTAAGCTGCGTGGATGTCTGCCTCAAATCGCCAAAAGCAAACTCTCACTAACGTCTAACCAAGACACAGTAACGTCGCGTAAGTCGAGCTACACGCGACTACCAGTTTATCCACTTACTTGTTGATGCACGGCGTGTCGATGTCCCTGTAACCCGTCTGAAGAGATCGCCACGAACTCTCCCAGTCGCAAGGCAATCGGGCTCGCCAGGCTGGGTCTCGCAGAAGGGTAATCTGCAGAGCGAGGAGTTGCGCGTCTATCCTCAGTGAAATCCCTCTCGAAATGGTCTTGAGGTCTGATTTTAAGCCCCTTATAACTCCCCTCTAGCATTCAATTCCTTTGTTCTCGTCTTGGATTATCATAGACTTTGCATTCAATTGTAAATTTTACATTAACAATCCGCATATGTAGCAAAATAGCTTAGCTAATCCGGCCATTGTAATTTAACCTTAATACGTATGTACATCCGACTGCGTAATTGTACACTTCTGTTTGAATAATTACATACATCTCCATGCATAATTCGTGCTTCCTGTGAATTTGCTAATATTCACCCGACAATGCCCTCTAAACTGCAGAGATTCATCTTAATGGTTATTTCGGTAAAGTCACGTAGAAGGGAAGTAATAAATAATAAAAATTAAACATAATAAAATTATTCTCACGACGTTTCGGCCACAACGCGGGCAGCCGTCCTCAGGTGAAGAATGAAACACCACCAAGCTTGGAGCAATTCCTTTGTCATTGCGCTCTTCTTCCCACCTCAACCCTTCCAACCCAGCTTAAATATACGCTCCAAGCATGGTGGTGTTTCATTCTTCACCTGAGGACGGCTGCTTGCGTTGTGGCCGAAACGTCGTGAAAAATTATTTTATTATGTTTTATTTGTATTATTTTATTACTTCCCTTCTACGTGACTTTACCGAAAGACCCAAGAAGATGAAAATAACCTTGGCAAAGGAAGATGCACCATGGAAGAGGAGCGCCTCTTTGAGGTGTAGCGCATTGCCAGGGCGAAGTGCCGCACAGAAGAGAAGTGCTTCCGAGACTTTCTTCGCAATAAGCGCCTCATTCAAGTGAAGTACTTCATTGATGAGAAGCATCATCGCGAGATGAAGTGTGCTGAGGAGAAGAGTATGGAGCAGGAGGAGGAGAAGTGTCTCGCCAACGTGAAACGCGTCGAGGAGGAGAAGCGCCTTGAGCAGGAGCAGCGCCTCGCCAGCATTGCTACCATCACCACCGCTACCGCCACCACCGCCGCCACCGAAACCACCGCCACCTCCACCACCACCGCATCTACCGCCATCACCGCCACCACCACCACCGCCACCACCACCGCCACCACCGCCGCCACCTCCACCACCAAACCACCGCCACCGACGTCACCACCGCCACCGCATCTACCGCCATCACCGCCGCCACTGCCACCACCACCGCCGCAGTAACCACCACACTGCCACCGCCACCACCACCACCGCCACCGCCACCACCGCAGTAACCACCACCGCCACCACCGCCACCACCACCGCAGTAACCACCGACACCACCACCACCACCACCGCCACCACCGCCGCCACCACCACCGCCACCACCGCCACCACCACCGCAGTAACCACCGACACCACCACCACCACCACCGCCGCCACCACCGCCACCACCACCGCCACCACCACCGCCACCACCGCCACCACCACCGCAGTAACACCGACACCACCACCACCACCACCGCCGCCACCACCGCCGCCACCACCGTCACCACCGTCACCACCACCGCCACCACCACAACCGCCGCCACCACCACCACCACGATCACCACCGCCGCCACCTCTGCTACTCCAGTGCAGGCCTGATTGCTCCAAGCTTTGGAGAAGAGGACTTCCAAGCAGAGAAGATGGAGAAGAAGACAGAGGTGGAACAGGAAGAGGAGAAGGTGGAGGTGGAGGTGGTGGAGGACGAGGAGGTTGAGGAGGAACAGGAGGAGAGAATGGAGAACACAGAGAAGGGAGAAAAGATGGTGGTGGACGATGAAGAGATGGAGGACGAGACAAAGGAGGAGGTGGAGGAGGTGCAGGTGGTGGAGGTGGTGAAGGAGGCTCGTGAAGGACGCTACTGGGCAGTTGGAGGCAGTCGCCCTCCAACAACAACGGAGGGCGGAGGAGCGACGCTCACAACAACGAGCGGAGCGCCGGGTTGCTAAAGCACAGCAAGTTGGTACAGTAGGGGCACAGGTGGTGCATCTGCCAGTCATCTCGGTCATCTCGGCCAGTCGACCAGTGGCACCTGCTGGGTCTGCCCCGTAACCTCCTGCCAGCGGGCGTTCGACACTTCACGTGGCCTCAAGGTGCACTTGGCCTGGCACAAGCGTCGTGGTGACGTCACCGCCACTTAGTGGCGAATGGCGGTTGTTGTTGTTGTTGATGCAGGGAAAAAGAGGAAGCGAGGGGCCTTGCTCGCGTGGCGAGAGCGATCACCTCACTCCTCCGCCGCGTGCTGCTTTGTGGTGGCATGTCCACCACACAGTAGGGGTGGTTGTTGTGGTCGTGGATCGCTGCCAACCATGACCACTATCAGACTACCACCACCCCGTGACACATCCCAGGCACACACCCACACCCCGTGATACACGTCACACACACACTCCACATGGTTCCCCGGAGAGACGGTGCCACTGGGACCACAGCTGTGGAAGGAATCTGAGCAGCAGATGCAGGACTACAGTGGGAACGACTGCTATCAAGACACCTCACACAACAAACACACACGGGACTAGCCAAAAAAAAACTAGCCGGCCCATCTTGGACTAATAGATGCAAGTTAATACTGTTCTGAACCTGTTTAATAAACATATTTAAGGACACTCGTGTTGAGCATGGTGCTTTTAGCAAACGAGTGTGTTTTGTTATAATTTCTGTCATAACTTTGAATAATCATCTGAATGGTTTAGCTTGAAAGCGTGGTTTATAATAAAATTACGCAAAAAAAAACAATCGTCATCTTTAGTCTGTAACATACGACCTTCGGTGTGTATATACACCAGTGTATGTGTTCAATATTTTTCCGTGTGTAAATTTGCGACGAGTTTTTTTTTTTATACAGCTGTCTTGGCTGTGATGGTACCACCTGAAGACGGAAGCTTGTGTTGCCTCTGAAACGTCGTGATTTTATTTTATTTTACTTTTTAATGTGTTTTACCTACGTGACTTACCGAAAAAAACCTAAGAATACGAGTTGTTTTGCTAATTGCATTGACTATTGAGGGTTACCAGCCCCCTCGCACCCGTCCAAAGACCTCGTGGACGCTGTGGTGGCTACGAGCCTTCCTCCGGGACATTGCTCACATCCACCACAGCGTTACCGTCCAACACCGTCAATGAAGGAAGGGGTTGTTTTTGCAAAACTTTACTCGTGGCTGGGATTGGCAAACAACAGGGAGTGCCTCCTGAGAAACTAACCGTAAAANCAAAGTTTTCACTATAAATCCTTTATATGCGTGGCGGCTAGAGTCCTCTCGTCCTCTGGCTTGAGATGGCTGCCACCTATGGGTCAGATGATTGCCTGCCACCATTAAGCAATTGGTAATTAAATATAATAAAAATTTCCTAAAAGTGTAAATTTGGAATTTTTTTTCAAGAAAATACATTGTCACACACAACGAGTCTGTGTGCAAAATGTCAGCTCGATTGGATCACGGAAGTGGGTTAAAAACGACCGAAAGATTTGCACGGTCGTAAGCGCGCAAGCAAGTGAACTTAATATAAAGGATTTAAAAACGAATGAAGGGGCGTGGAGGTGGCGTAAGGTGTGGAAAGCTGTAAGTCACAGGTATCAATCGAATTGGGTCAATGACACCAGCACACAAATGCTGGGTCGTTTGNAATGGTGTTGCATTGATGAAAGATGAAGTTTCCGACGTTGAATTTCATGAACTTTACATTCAATTGTTATTTTTAATTTCAATCTGCATATCTAGCAATTAGCTTCGTTAATCTGGCTATTGAGCTTAAGTCTGAATGCATATGTGCATCTCACCACATAATTCGCGTTCATTTGCTCATATTCACTCTGCAATGTGTGTACACGTGTATATTTACACTTGTTTTGTGGATATGTACATGCGTGTATGTGTGTATAGGTATGTACACTAATTTGTTCGCACATTTATTTGTGATGTCAAACGCAATCCCTGTGTACGTACACTGCTGTGTATGTATACTCGTGTGTGTATGCGCACTCGTGTATGCATGTGCATCCGTGTGTGTATGTACAAAGCTGTGTGTATGCACATTCGTGTATGTATCTACAGCTCTGTGTATGTCCACTCGTGTGTGGGTGTGTACAAGGAGTGTATGTGTGTACTCGTGTGTTATTGTTATAATATTGTGTCGTACCAAGAATTGAGGGCAACGTGGTAATGAATGCGGTACCACAACAGGGAACTGTAGCCATGTGTATGTACATGGGTGTGTACTGCTGTGCGTGTACATTCGTGTGTGTATTTACACTCGTTCATGGACACGTGTGGGTCTGTACAATCGTGTGTGCTCGCATATTTGTGTGTGTAACGCCCCTGAGCATGCACACGCTATACGTGCACATGTGTTTATGTATATTGCTGTGTGCAATTACACTGCATGTATCTACACCCCGATGCATTTACACTCATTTGTGCATCTATACATATGTGTCGTATGTATAAATGCACAAATGGGTGTAGGCACTCGTGTATGCATGTGCACCCGTGTGTATGTACAAAGCGGTGTGTATGCACATTCGTGCATTTTCCTACAGCACTGTGTATGTCCACTCGTGTGTGGGTGTGTGTACAAGGGAGTGTATATGTGGGGAGCGGTGGTGTAGCGGTTAGCGCGCTGCGCTATGAACCCGGCGAAACGGGTTCGATTCCCGCTCACGGCCAACACCAGTGACGATTATCTGAACCGGTCCCGGGCACCCCTAGGTCGACTCAGCCTCAAATGAGTACCAGGCGGTCGGGCGTGGTGCTGGCCACCCACCCCCTCGTGTACCGTTGCGGCCTTCATAGGTGCTCGCTAACAGCACTTGCCCCTACAGTCTGTTAATGCTATACGGGGATCTTTATCTTTGTGTGTACAGAGCGGGGTGGATGCACATTCGTGCATTTTTCTCCACCGCTGTGTATGTTCACTCGTGTGTGGGTGTGTGTACAAGGGAGTGTATATGTGTACTCGTGTAAGTATGTGTAGTGGAACACACAACTTATTTTTATATTGTGTCGTACAAAGAATTGAGGGCAACGTGGTGATGAATGCGGCACCACAACAGGGAACTACAGGGATGAGACTCCCGCTCGTGGTGCTAAATTAATGAAAACAGCGCCACTGAGCGGACAGAGCCCCGCCCCTACAGCTCGTGCGTGTGACGTCATGAGTGTGACGTCATGAGTGTGATCAGCGGACAGCCACGATGCTGCCAGGTGAGGGTCAACTTGTGTGCTGGAGATGCTTCACCTGAAACTCGCCTCCACGCGTGTTCGCTATGAACATTGTAGCAATAAGGGACGATTAGTCATCTTTAACATGTCAGGTCGTTATTGTTCTGCAAGTAAATTAACCTTCTTGGTTCTTTCGGTAAAGTCAGGTAAAGGGCAATAATAAATAATAATAAAAACATAATAAAATAAAGTTATTTTATTCATTTTAAAATTAATATTTTATTATTTAATTAAAATAAAACATGTAAAATTATTTATAACAAAGAATTATTTTTTATTATTTTATTATTTCCCTTCTTCAATAAGGGACGATTATTATCTTTAAAANCAATTCAGGTCTTTATTAATCTGCAGGAAAATTCACGTTAATACTCGTATCGAAATCTTTATTAATACGCATGCTCAAACAGGAAGGAACTGGGCAAATTATTTCCCAATAGGAATTTAACAGTTAAAACATATTCTTAAAATCTAACACGTAAACGTCGATTTCCCAATTGACGTCCTTTTCGACTGAAGCCATTCGTCCAGAAGTCCAAGCCATCAAACACAAGAACAACGAACGTGCAATCCACGCACACTCTGAAACCTATTATTTTAAGTTATTTATTTATTACACAATGATAAAAAAATTAAGAACATGTTTAAAATATAGAGCAAAGTTGTGATCACAGTATTTCTCCAACTTTAGCTCAACAAAACCACTTAACCACGAGAGTAAAATTAGAAATTGAACCACCACACAACCACTGCGCTTCACAACACATCAACAAGTAGTCCGATAGGACTACAAAGCACCACCTTAACGTGACGAAGTCTATCGACTTTGCATTCAATTGTTAATTTCTACATTAACAATCCGCATATGTAGCAAATAGCTTAGCGAATCTGGCCATTGTAATTTAACCTTAATACGTATGTACATCCTACTGCGTAATTGTACACTTCTGTTTGAATAATTACATACATCTCCATGCATAATTCGTGCTTCCTGTGAATTTGCTAATATTCACCCGACAATGCCTCTAAACTGCAGAGATTCATCTTAATGGTTCTGTCGGTAAGGCACGGAGAAGGGAAGTAATAAAATAATAAAAATAAAACATAATAAAATAATTCTCACGACGGAAGAGATGGAGGACGAGACAAAGGAGGAGGTGGTGGAGGTGGTGATGCAGGCTCGTGAAGGACGCTACTGGGCAGTTGGAGGCAGTCGCCCTCCAACAACAACGGAGGGCGGAGGAGCGACGCTCACAACAACGAGCGGAGCGCCGGGTGGCTAAAGCACAGCAAGTTGGTACAGTAGGGGCACAGGTGGTGCATCAGCCAGTCATCTCGGTAATCTCGGTCAGTCGACCCGTGGCACCTGCTGGGTCTGCCCCGTGACTCCTGCCAGCGGGCGTTCGACACTTCACGTGGTAGCCTCAAGGTGCACTTGGCCTGGCACAAGCGTCGTGGTGACGTCACCGCCACTTAGTGGCGAATGGCGGTTGTTGCAGGGAAAGAAGAGGAAGCGAGGGGGCCTTGCTCGCGTGGCGAGAGCGATCACCTCACTCCTCCGCCGCGTGCTGCTTTGTGGTGGCATGTCCACCACACAGTAGGGGTGGTTGTTGTGGTCGTGGATCGCTGCCAACCATGACCACTATCACCAGACTACCCACCCACCCGTGACACATCCCAGGCACACACCCCGTGATACACGTCACACACACACACCACATGGTTCCCCGGAGAGACGGTGCCACTGGGACCACAGCTGTGGAAGGAATCTGAGCAGCAGATGCCAGGACTACAGTGGAGAGCGACTGCTATCAAGACACCTCACACAACAAACACACACGGGACTAGCCAAAAAAAAACTAGCCGGCCCCATCTTGGACTAATAGGTGCAAGTTAATACTGTTCTGAACCTGTTAATAAACATATTTAAGGACACTCGTGTTGAGCATGGTGCTTTTAGCAAACGAGTGTGTTTTGTTATAATTTCTGTCATAAACTTTGAATAATTATCTGAATGGTTTAGCTTGAAAACGTGGTTTATAATAACGTTACGCAACAAAAACAATCGTCATCTTCTAGTCTGTAACATACGACCTTCGGTGTGTATATACACCAGTGTGTATGTGTTCAATATGTTGCACGTGTTTAAAATTTGCGACGAGTTTTTTGCATTGACTATTGATGGGTTATCAGCCCCTCGCACCCGTCCAAAGACCTCGTGGGACGCTGTGGTGGCTACGAGCCTTCCCTCCGGGACTTTGCTCACATCCAGCACAGCGTTACCGTCCAACACCGTCAATGAAGGAAGGGGGTTGTTTTTTCAAAACTTTACTCGTGGCAGGGATTGACAAACAACAGGGATTGCCTCCTGAGAAACAAAAAAATATAACCCGTAAAAACAAAGTGTTTCACTATAAATCCTTTATATGCGTGGCGGCTAGAGTCCTCTCGTCCTCTGGCTTGAGATGGCTGCCACCTATGGGTCAGATGATTGCCTGCCACCATTAAGCAATTGGTAATTAAATATAATAAAAAATTCCTAAAAAGTGTAAAATTTTGGAAATATTTTTTTCACGAAAATACATTGTCACGCACAACGAGTCTGTGTGCAAAATGTCAGCTCGATTGGATCACGGGAAGTGGGTTAAAAAACGACCGAAAGATTTGCACGGTCGTAAGCGCGCAAGCAAGCAAGTGAACTTAATATAAAGGATTTAAAAACGAATGAAGGGGCGTGGGAGCGTGGCGTAAGGTGTGTAAAGCTGTAAGTCACAGGTATCAATCGAATTGGGTCAATGACACCAGCACACAAATGTTGGGGTCGTTTGGAATGATGTTGCATTGATAAAAGATGAAGTTCTCCGACGTTGCATTTCATGAACTTTACATTCAATTGTTATTTTTAATTTACAATCTGAATATCTAGCAATTAGCTTCGCTAATCTGGATATTGAGCTTAAGCCTGAATACATATGTGCATCTCACCGCATAATTCGCGTTCATTTGCTAATATTCACCCTGCAATGTGTGTACACGTGTATATTTACACTTGTTTATGTGGATACGTACATGCGTGTATGTATGTGTATAGGTATGTACAATCATTTGTTCGCCCATTTATTTGTGATGTCAAACGCAATCCCTGTGTACGTACACTGCTGTGTATGTGTAATAAAGGACTCCGTCACACGATGTTGATCTCCGTCGGTCCTTTATTTGTGTTCGTCTTCCGCTCACCCCGCTGGCTTCCTCCTCGGTCCAGCGTCGTCTCTCCTTGTGCCCGCGCACTCTGCAGCTCCCCTGCTGCTCCGCTCTGCAGCTACTCTGCTGCTGGTGCAACCTCGCACGCCCTGTGCTAGCCTCCGCTAGCTCTGCAGCTACTCTGCTGCTCCGTGCAACCCCTGCACGCCCTGTGCGCCCCGCGCACTCTGCTCTCTCCTCACCCGCTGGCTGGCGCCGTCCGATGAGCAACTCAGCCACCAGGCTGAGGCACGGCGGCCACCCAACGTGGTCTCCCTCTTCACTCCCTCGACTGCCCGATGTCCGGTCTCCTGGTGGGCAGTGTGGAACCTGTTGTTCCTACCTGTATGTATAAAAAATAACTTGACTTTAGGTAGCCAGGCAGGCTCCCTTAACTATCCCCCCCCCTCCCTTAGGCCCCTCCCTGACCCCCTTCCCTTATGCCCCTCCCCTGAACACCCCCCCATATCCTTAGGCCCCTCCCTGACCCTCCTCCCTTAGGCACCTCCCCTCTCCCGTACCCGGAAGTAGGTCTCCACCAATCAAAGAGCTGTTTATGTTATATATTATTTATGCACGACAAACAAACAGACAGTCAGACAGACAGACAAAAATCCCTGGTGGGCAGTGTGGAACATTGTTCCTACCTGTAATAGTGTTGCCTCCAAGCTGCGTGTGTGTGCACCTAATTCGAACCCACTACATATGTACACTCGTGTGTTTATGTACACTGCGTTGCATATCTGTATGTACACCCCTGTATATGCACATTCGTGTGTATGTGTATGCACATTCGTCTATGTATATACACTGCTATGCCCACTCGTGTGTGGGTGTGTGTACAAGGGAGTGTATGTGTGTACTCGTGTAAGTAGGTGTATTGGAACACACAACTTATTTTCATATTGTGTCGTACAAAGAATTGAGGGCAACGTGGTTCGCACATTTATTTGTGTTGTCAAACGCAATCTCTGTGTGCGTACACTGCTGTGTATGTATACTAGTGTGTGTATGCGCACTCGTGTATGCATGTGCACCCGTGTGTGTATGTAAAGCGGTGTGAATGCACATTCGTGTATGTATCTACACCGCTGTGTATGTCCACTCGTGTGTGGGTGTGTACAAGGGAGTGTATACGTGAACTCGTGTATTATTGTTATAATAGTGTCGTACAAAGAATTGAGGGGCAACGTGGTAATGAATGCGGCACCACAACAGGGAACTGTAGCCATGTGTATGTACATGGGTGTGTACTTCTCTGTGGGTACATTCGTGTGCATGTGGACTCGTGTGTGTATTTACACTCGTTCATGGACACGTGTGGGTCTGTACAATCGTGTGTGCTCGCATATTTGTGTGTGTTGAAACGCAATCCCTGAGCATGCACACTGCTGTATACGTGCACATGTGTTTATGTACATTGCTGTGTGCAATTACACTGTGCATGTATCTACACCCCGATGCATTTACACTCATTTGTGCATCTATACATATGTGTCGTATGTATAGATGCACAAATGGGTGTACGCACTTGTGTATGCATGTGCACACGTGTGTGTATGTACAAAGCGGTGTGTATGCACATTTGTGCATTCTCCTACAGCACTGTGTATGTCCACTCGTGTGTGGGTGTGTACAAGGGAGTGTATATGTGGGGAGCGGTGGTGTAGCGGTTAGCGCGCTGCGCTATGAACCCGGTGACACGGGTCGATTCCCGCTCACGGCCAACACCAGTGACGATTATCTGAACCGGTCCCGGGCCTCCCCTAGGTCGACTCAGCCTCAAATGAGTACCTGGTGCGGTGGGTAAACATCGCCACTGTGGAGACAAAGGCGGTCGGGCGTGGAGCTGGACACCCACCCCTCGTGTACCGTTGCGGCCTTCATAGGTGCTCGCTAACAGCACTTGCCCCTACAGTCTGTTAAGGCTATACGGGGGATCTTTATCTTTGTGTGTACAAAGCGGGGTGGATGCACATTCGTGCATTTTTCTCCACCGCTATGTCCACTCGTGTGTGGGTGTGTGTACAAGGGAGTGTATACGTGTACCCGTGTAAGTATGTGTAGTGGAACACACAACTTATTTTCATATTGTGTCGTACAAAGAATTGAGGGGCAACGTGGTGATGAATGCGGCACCACAACAGGGAACTACAGGATGAGACTCCCCGCTCGTGGTGCTAAATTAATGAAAACAGCGCCACTGAGCGGACAGAGCCCGCCCCTACAGCTCGTGCGTGTGACGTCATGAGTGTGACGTCATGAGTGTGACGTCATGAGTGTGACGTCATGAGTGTGATCATGAGTGCGACGTCATGGTGTGATAATAAAATAATTTTAGGAAGAAATTTGATCTGATTGAAATGTGTTATTTAATTATTTTATTAAAATAAACATTATATTATTTAGAAATGTTTTTTATTTTCATTATTTTATTTTTTCCTTCTTCAATAAGGGACGATTAGTCATCTTTAGCATGTCAGGTCTTTGTGACGTCATGAGTGTGACGTTATGAGTGTGACGTCATGAGTGCGACGTCATGAGTGTGATAATAAAATAATTTTAGGAAGTAATTTGATTCAGATTTAAATGTATTATTTAATTATTTTATTTAAATAAAATATAATAATATTATTTTAGAAATGTTTTTTTATTTTCATTATTTTTTATTTTCCTNCTTCAATAAGGGACGATTAATCATCTTTAGCATGTCAGGTCTTTGTGACGTCATGAGTNTGACGTCACGAGTGTGATCAGCGGACAGCACGATGCTGAGGTGAGGGTCCTTGTGTGCTGGGTGCTCACCTGAAACTGCCTCCACACGTGTTCGCTATGAACATTGTAGCACTANGGACGATTAGTCATCTTTTGTCGTCTTTTGTTCCAAGTAAATTACCTAGGTTCTTTGGTAAAGTCACGAGAAGGGAAATAAAAATAATAAAATAAACATAATACANTTAAATAATAAAATAATTGAAATAATTTNATAAAGAAATTGTNTTGTTTNATTTTAATTTTATTTCCCTTCTTCAATAAGGACGATTAGTCATCTTNAACATGTCAGGTTTTATTGTTCTGCAAGTAAATTAAAGTTAAANCTCGTAGAGACACATGCACACTCGTGTGTGAATGCACACCGCTGTATAGACAGTCGTGTTTATAAGCACACTGTGTGTATGTCTACTCGTCCGTGTTTTTAAGGAAGGATATGGTTGAAATAACGTACGATCAGTCATCTTTAAAAACAATTCGGTTTTATTAATGTGCAAGAAAATTCACGATAACATTCGCATCGAAATCTTTATTAATACGCATGCTCAACATGAAGGAACTGGGCAAATTATTTCCCAATTTAACAGTTAAAAATATCTTAAATAACACGTAAACGTCGATTTCCCATTGACGTCCTTTTCGACTGAAGCAATCAAACACAAGAACAACGAACGTGCAATCCACGCACACTCTGAAACTATATTTAAGTTATTTTAACATTNATAAAAAANTNTATTTAAAATANTGAGCAAAGTTGTGATCACAGTATTTCTCCAACTTTAGCTCAACAAAAACCACTTAACCACGAGAGTAAAATTAGAAATTGAACCACACACAACCACTGCGCTTCACAACACATCAACAAGTAGTCCGATAGGACTACAAAGCACACCTTAACGTGACGAGTCTAGAATAAACTTTAACACGCAATTAGCTGTGAGAAGATGACATGGCACTTCTACCATAAACACCACACATTTACCAGTCCGATGATACAACCACAGACGAGCAACGCATCTATAGAAGTATAACATTGTTGTCATCCTGAAATAAGTGAACACTTCTGGAACTTAAAGGAATACGTTCATCTGAACACATTATCACTCTAGCTCGGAGTAATGGAAATGACTGAAAAANATAGAGACACGAATATACACAGGGCAACAGTTAACAGATGTGCTCAAACGTTTGAGTTTCAGCNACTCCACTACATCAGCCATCTCTCGGATCAACTGCATGGGTCGAAGTGAATTGTCGTCAGGACTCATTACATCCGCTACATTCGCCATCTTTCAGGTCCACCTGCATAGGTTCGAAAGATGCATTTTTTCAGGACTCATTGCAGCACTTTGAATTTCACTATTTGATTTCACTTCCTATCATTGCGGATCTTCTGAGCTTGTTTCGGGTGATGACGTGAACATCTCCTCGTAGAGCAATTAAATGGCTTCTCGCCGAGTGTGTTTCTGTGACTGAAGATTTTATTTCCGTGAAAATGCCTTCCGCACACAGCGCAATTGAATGGCTTCTCGTTCGTGTGTGTTTTTCTGGTGTCTGCTAGATTGATTTCTCTGCAAATGCCTTCCACAACAGAGCACTGAATGGCTTCTCGCCGTGTGTGTTTNCTGGTGTCTGTTAAGATGATTTATGTTTTGTGAAAATGCCTTCCACACACAGAGCACTTGAACGGCTTCTCGCCTGTGTGTGTTTTTGGTGACTGTGAAGATGTGATTTANGTGAAAATGCCTTCCCACACAAGAACAATTGAATGGCTTCTCGCCGAGTGTGTTTTTGGTGCNTGTGAAGATTTCCGTGAAAATGCCTTCCCACACACAGAGCAACTGAACGGCTTCTCGCCCGCGTGTGTTTTATGGTGTCTGTTAGATGGGATTTCAGTGAAAATGCNTTCCACACNAGAGCAATTGAACGGTTCTCGCCCGTGTGTGCGTGGCGCTGTGGAAGTTTATCTGCTCCATGTACTGATTCTTCAGAGCAGAGTAACAGTCGCGGNTGTTGTTGAGAGTTAAAGGCACCCTCTAAGCTGCGTGGATGTCTGTCTCAAATCGCAAAAAGCAAAGTCTCACTACGTCTAACCGACACAGTAACGTCTCGTAAGTCGGCTACACGCGACTACCAGTTTATCCACTTACTTGTTGATGCACGGCGTGTCGATGTCCTGTAACCGTCTGAAGAGATCGCCACGAACTCCCAGTCGCCAGGCAATCGNGCTCGCCAGGCTGGTCTCGCAGGAAGGGTAATCTGCAGAGCGAGGAGTTGCGCGTCTATCCTCAGCGAAATCCTCTCGAAATGGTCTTGAGGTCTGATTTTAAGCCCCTTATAACTCCCTCTAGCATTCAATCTTTTGTTCTCGTCTGGATATCATTGCATTCAATTGTTAATTTTNCTTAACAATTCGCATATGTAGCAACATAGCTTAGCTAATTTAACCTTAATACGTATGTACATCCCACTGTTTGAATAATTACATACATCTCCATGCATAATTCCGTGCTTCCTGTGAATTTGCTAATATTACCGACAATGTCCTCTAAATCAGGGATTTATTTNCATGAAGAAGGCTGCTTGCGTTGTAGCCGAAACGTCGTGAGAATTCTTTATTAAGTTTTATTTTTATTATTTTATCACGTGACTTTACCGAAAGAACAAGAAGAAGAGCCACTCTCCCTGTTGTTTGGCATTCCCTTCCACGAGTCAAGTTCTGTAAAAACAACCCCTACCGCATCGGCGGACGGTAAAGCTGTGGTAACTGTGAGCAGTGTCCAGAGGGAATGCTCATAGCGATCACAGCGGCCCTCGAGGTCTCCGGATGTTGCGAGGGCTGGTTACCCTCCACATTCATGCACTTACCGTGAAAACACGTGGAAAATGTTTAAATTACACACAGCACTGCATTACACAAAGGTCTAAATACACACGAGACTTTCTGCTATATGAAATGTGATAATGGCTGCGTTACATTATAATAAACAACGCTTACAAACTATACCATCCACGTGGGTATCCACGACAATTGTAACCATTTTAATTGATCGAATATAACAATTCCCCTTCGTTGTCTAAACACACGCTGATCAACAAGTGTCCTGAAACATATTCATAAAACCACATCAACACGCTATGAAGCATGCACCTCTTAGTTAAAGTATATCTCGATCAACATTGTGATATCTTAGACGGTATTCACAGCTAATGCCGATACAGATGTAATAGAGTTCACGACTCTTGGACGCCGGAGTTGGAGGCACACGGNTTTATTTACACAGCACAGTTGTGGCATACAACACTAGGGGTGTGGCCCCTCACCCGGCTAGCTGGGGATACACGCGCTAGCTACTTCCTAGCCGCCTCCTAGTCCTCCTCTAACGGGCTGGGAGGCTATCTGGCCGACACTGGTAAGTCGGGCCGGTACCNGAGTCCCAGACCAGCGCTGACAAGAGCGCTCTGGCTCGGACCACGCCGCTGCTCGGTCCTGTTCGGCCCTGATAAGGACGGCGAACCAGGGGATCAGGGCTCAGCTAAGACGTCTTCAGTCTTCACTGGTTAGCTTAACAAGAACCCGAGCCCTCCGATACATCCCCTTTTATACCCAGCCCCCGCTGAGGGTGGGCCCCCGGGTGCCTGGCGCGACGTCGTAGAGAGCACCTCCCCGTGCACTCACGTAGCCCGCCCACTGTGTTTGTTTGCCATAAGCTGCCATGCATAACGGGCTCTCTCTAACACCCCTACACATTGATAGCAATTTACAGGCCATTGTAAATGTGCAAACTAACAACATGCACATTATTATGCAAGGAGATGCCATCCGTATTCAAACGCACGCGAACAATGATGCAGTGAAATGCACATTACTATTGAGGCTAAGCACAATGGCCACATGAATTAGGTTTTAGATATGAGGAGCGTTACATCCGAGAATAACAATTGAATGCAAGGAATTATTCTTTGGTTCTTTCGGTAAAGTCACGTATAAAGATAAATAATAAATAAATAATAGCATACTACGACGTTTCGATTGCAACACAACAATCATCATCAGGTATAAAGAAATAGCAACAAAATCTAACCAGAAAACTATAGACAGACATATAAGCAGACGATTCACAAAGATACACAGAGAGGGAACACGTATCGGCACAAAGAGAGAATTGAATGCAAGGAAGTTTATAAAGAAAATGTAAATTATTCTAGTGAGATTTTATAAATGGGAAGAATAATCTCAACCAGTGTGCCGTAGCAAAGGCAAACAATGGAATGAAATAAACTAAAGTGATGCCTTCACACACTCATTAAACATGTGCCACTATTTAAATATTATTAATAATTCAAACGTTTGGAGTGGAAACAGAGGAATTAGAATTGAATGCGTTTTTTTTCAAAAGTAAACGTACTTCAGTGTTGTGGGCATCTAAGATTGTATCGTCAGTTTAACCTGTGAAAATAATCACAAAACCTCGCCATCTAGTCTACTACTGTGTGTATGTACATGGATCTGTACTGCTGTGTATGTCCACTCGTGTGTACATGTACACTTGTTTATGTGGATATGTACATGCGTGTATGTACAATCATTTGTTCGCCATGTATTTGTATGTCAAACGCAATCCCTGTGCACGTACACTGCTGTGTAGTGCACTGCGTGTGTATGTACACTCTGTATGCATCTCACCCGTGTGTGTATGTACAAAGCGGTGTATTTCGATTTAAAGCTTGCAGGGATTCATCCTCTCTCGAGAAACGGTGCCTTAATGCGGCGAGAGAGTTTGTGTACGTCTGAGAAGCTGATCGCTATACCGCCGAGAGCCTAGTGCTCTCAGAAGGGTCTTCAGTGGAGACGTCAGACAAAACCCGTTTCGAAAGGTCCCACATGACCTTTTCAATAAATTGTGATCAAGAAAGCAACGGGAAACTACTTGGATTATTTCTCCCTTGAAAACTTCAATGATGACAAGCAAAATCAACAAAGGCCCTGGTATGGCGTCCTTTAAATAGGACAGGGGTGCTAAGAATCTCCGAGCTTGTGTCAAAGAACCTTTCAAAGTAGCAACTTGCGTTAGAAGTTTACTTCAAGCAGGAAAACTAGCCATTGTCATACAAGAAATGGATCGACTTAAAATCAACATAATCGGTCTAAGCGAAACTAAATGGCCTGGAACAAAAAGTTTATATCGAGCGAACACCAAAACCAAACAAACATACGGTGTCGCCTTTATAGTACACAAAAATTAGCGAATAAAGTCAACAACTTTACCCAGTATCAGAACGAACACTACTACAATTAGCAGGCAACAAAGTAACGTGAACATTCTACAGGTTTATGCTCCAACAGCAGATAAACAAGATCATGAAATCGAATCGTCTATGAGCAACTAACCAACACGCTGAAGCCGCTGAAGAAGCAAGACATCACTATAATCCTGGGCGACTTCAACGCCAAGGTTGGCCACGGTCGAATGCAGAACATTGTCGGAGAACACGGACTAGGAACAAGGAATGAACGAGGCGACAGACTGGTTCAATTCTGCAAGAAGAACGTTTCAGTATTGCTAACACGTGGTTCCAATTACCACCTCGACGACTGTACACGTGGACCTCGCCGCAAGACTCCGACAACAACATCGTCAGGAACCAAATCGATTATATCCTAATTAACATCAGGTTTAAGTCCAGTGTGATTACAGCAAAAAACCTCCCTGGAGCCGATATATCGTCAGATCATAACCCAGTAACAGCTACAATAAGACTCAAATTGCGATCAATACAATGTACAAAGACGAGACGAGCAGACCTGGAGAAACTGAAGAACAGCGCCGATAAAAGACAAGTACAGCAACATCTCAACGATAGCATCCGCTCAATAACAACAGAAACAGCAGACGTTCAGGAGTACTGGCGCTCGTTCAAACAATGCATCACAGAAACAACAGAAGTCATGCTGGGACATCAGCCACCGAAAAAGAAACAACGATGGATGACACATTGTATTCTCGATCTAATGAGCAAACGAAGAATGTACAAAAATAACAACTTGGAGAAGTACAAACAAATGCAACAGAAGATCAGAGAAGCAATCCGACAGGCAAAAGAAAAGTGGATGAAGAACAATGCGCCGAGATTGAAGAACTATTAAAAACATGACAATTTTACTCTGCACAAGAAGCTCAAAGAAGCTGGTAACATCTACAGACCAGCCCAACAGCTACCTTGGACACCTGGACAAACTATATACACAAGCTCTATGGCGCCGCGAGAACACCTGCAGAAAAAGACCAACAGATGTCGAAAGACGCTCTACACATTTTAACATCAGAAGTAGAACATGCAATCAAAACAGCTAAGTCAGGCAAAGCGTGCGGGCCCGATACAATCCATGCAGAATTGCTCAAACTATTAGACAGCAACAACATACGACAACTGACTAATTGGTACAATCAAATATACAATGGCAATAAAATTCCATCCGACTGGCTACAATCCATCTTTGTGGCCATGCCAAAGAAAGCAACAAGCCGGAAATGCGAGGACTACAGACTGATAAGCTTGATGAGCCACGTGCTGAAAGTCCAAATCCTTTGTTTCGACTTGGACTTTGCATTCAATTGTTAGTTTCTACATTAACAATCCGCATATGTAGCAACATATATTAGCGAATCTGGCCAATGTAACGTAACCTCAATACGTATGTACATCCTACTGCGTAATTTTACACTTCTGTTTAATTACATATATTCCATGCGTAAATCCATGTTAAGTGTTAATTTGCTAATTTCCTGTAAACTGCTGCAAGTTTAGAGAATTTAACAGCGACATACAGTCTGTAAGCTGAGCTACTAACAGTAAGTAATACGTTACAATTCTATGTCGCAAAAAAATATAATATGCTTCCAGCTAAACTTTTCTCCTTACATCACACGGGTCTACCCCGTATTATATGCTGCCATAGACAAACCCAACATTAAATTAAATACTGTATTACTATGCACCATAATACATAGTGTAATATTACACTATGCATTATTCTATCCACCCTACTGTATATCACACTGCTAGTATGTAGCTGCAGTAACTAAACAACCGACGTTGCATTTCATGAACTTTACATTCAATTGTTATTTTTGAATTACAATCTGCATATCTAGCAACAAGCTTATTTATCTTCTTGATTCTTTCTGTAAAGTCACGTAGAAGGGAAAATAAAACATTATAAAATAATTCTCACGACGTTTCGAGGCAACACAAGCTTCCGTCTTCAGGTGGAACCGTCACAGCACGATTGCTGTATCAAGTAGATAAATTCAAGAAAACAGTCCTTGTATATATACTGGTTGAGGGTGGGAGGATATTATTATTGTGAGGTTCGATGCGGCTGAAACACGCTGTTAGGAATGAGCCTTGTTGTGTAGACTGGTTGAACTCGGAGGTTCCAAGAGTTTGATATCAAGAGGAATTTAGCATATTTATGGAAATGCAGATATGGATTAGTCATGACTTGTGGAATCTGGCTATTGAGCTTATCCTGAATATGTATATTCATCTCACCATAATTCGGTTATTTGCTAATATTCACCTTGCAATGTGCTGCAAACTGCTGCCAGTTCAAAGGCGTTACCAGGGAAATGCAGTATTAAAATTGTGATTTGAACTTTGAGGTGCAACTTTATACTGTGCTGACTTTGTTTTATGTATATTTAAGTACTTGTGTTGATATGAGCGCGTCAGAAAATCAAGGTGTTTTTTTTATTTTATTTATTACGATTTGAATAATAATCGAAATGGTATAGCTTGTAAGCGTGTGTTATTTACCTGCTGTGTAAGTACACTTGACTTTGACTCGTGTGTGTGCACGTGTTTGTTGTAAGCATTGCACAATTAACGAACGCTCAGATAGCTTAATAGTATGTAGCTGCAGTAACTAAACAACCACGTAAAAAACTAAAGTATAAACTTCATAGTATCATCAGTATACTAAATATACTCTCCAATAAGCTGAGCTACTAACGGTAAGTAATACATTACAATTCTATGTCGCAAATAATATAATATGCTTCCAGCTAAACTTTTTTCCATTACATCACACAGGTCTACCCGTACTATATGCTGCCATAGACAAACCCAACATTAAATACATACTGTATTACTATACACCACCCTATACCTTAGAATAATACATAGTGTAATATTACACTATGTCTTATTCTATCCACCCTACTGTATATCACACTGCTGTATATTCACTATACAATTACGATACTATATATTGCCTTATACATTGTATTAAACATTACAATTTTATACTATTTATTATTATAAAATCTGCTATACACTATGCCATTGACCGTCGCGTGAAAGATACTAAGAGGAAGCAAATGAAACACCACCACGCTTGGAGCGTATATTTAAGCTGGGTTGGATGGGGGAAGGGCGCCTTGACAAAATAATTTGCATATCAAGAGGAATTTAGCATATTTATGGGAAATGCAGGTATGTGATTAGTACTACTTGTGAAATGCGTAGGAGGTGGACGGGGTTTTCAAAGTCATATTATGCCCTGCATTATGCAGGATTAGCAGCATCAGCGGGATATGGGTAGCATTAATAAAGGGAAGGGATGTTAATAGTATGTAGCTGCAGTAACTAAACAACCGACGTTGCATTTCATGAACTTTACATTCAATTGTTATTTTTGGAAATTACAATCTGCATACTAGCAACAGAGCTTTATCTTCTTGGTTCTTTCGGTAAAGTACGTAGAAGGGAAATAATAAAAANTAAAACATTGTAAAATAATTCTCACAACGTTTCGAGGCAACACAAGCTTCCGTCTTCAGGTGGAACTGTTAAAGCACGATAGCTGTATCAAGTAAGATATATTCAAGAAAACAGTCCTTGTATATACTGGTAGTGTGGGGATATTATATTGTGAGGTTCGTGTGGCTGAAACACGCTGTTAGGAATGAGCTTTGTTGTGTAGACTGGTTGAACTCGGAGGTTCAAGAGTTTGCATATCAAGAGGAATTTAGCATATTTATGGAAATGCAGATATGGATTAGTCATGACTTGTGGAATCTGGCTATTGAGCTTAATCTGAATACGTATATTCATGTCACCGCATAATTCGCGTTAATTTGCTAATATTCACCCTGCAATGTGCTGCAAACTGCTGCCTGTTCAAAGGCGTTACCAGGCAGATGCAGACTGTAGTATTAAAATTGTGATTTAGACTTTGAGGTGCAAGTTTATAGCTGCTTTATTTTATAAAAATTTAAACTTGTTTGATATGACCGCGTAGAACTAAGGGATGTTTAATTATCCTTAACATGTCATACCTTTATTGATATGAAAGTATATTAAGCGTGTGTGTATTTACGGTGAAGTCACGGGGAGCGGTAGTGATACGGTTTTATGCACAACGCGTATTACATTCGTCTATGTATTACACTCTTTCCATCGTGTTGGTTGTTTCGTAAAAGTGAGGGCAAGGGTGATAATGACCACAACAGGAACTACAGGATGAACTCCCCGCTGTTGCTAAATTAATGAAACAGCGCCACTGAGCGGACAGCCTAATCGTGCGTTCATGAGTGTTCATGATGTGTCAGCGGAAGCACATGCTGAAGAAATTGTGTATGCTTTAATGCCTCATGTTTATGAACATTTANCAATAAGGGACGATTAGTCATCTTTAACAGGTCAGGTCTTTATTGTTCTGCAAGAAATTAAAGTTAAAACGCGTAGAAACACATCACTCGTGTGTGAATGCACACCGCTGTATAGACAGGTGTTTATCAACTTGTGTGCTATGTCTACTCGTCCGTGTTTTTTNAAGGAAGGATATGGTAATAACGTACGATCAGTAATCTTTAACAATTCAGGTCTTTATTAATCTGCAAGAAAATTCACGTTAATACTCGTATCGAAATTTATTATATGCATGCTCAAACAGGAAGGACTAGGCAAATTATTTCCAATTTCAACAGTTAAAACATATTCTTAAAATCTAACACGTAAACGTCGCTTTCCCATTGACGTCCTTTTCGACTGAAGCCATTCGTCCAGAAGTCCAAGCCATCAAACACAAGAACAACGAACGTGTAATCCACGCACACTCTGAAACCTACTATTGAAGTTATTTTACAAAAAAAATAAAGATATGTTTATATTGATCACAGTATTTCTCAACTTTAGCACAAAACCACTTAACAAGAGTAAAATTGAAATACCACACACAACCACTGCGCTTCACAACAACAACAAGTAGTCCGAAGGACTACAAAGCACCACCTTAACGTGACGAGTCTAGAATCAACTTTAACACGCAATTAGCTGTGAGAAGATACATGGCACCTTCTACCATAAACACCGNACATTTACCAGTCCCAGATGAACAACCACCAGAGAAGCAACGCATTATAGAAGTATAACATTGTTGTCATCCTGGAACTTAAAAGGAAGGCTTTCATCTCAACACAGTATAGACCATTCACAACATCACTATAGCTCGGAGTACTGGAAATCACTGAAAAANTATATCTAAGAGACACGAATATACACAGGGCAACAGTTAACAGATGTACTAAAACGTCTTCAGCCACTCCACTACATCCAGCCATCTCTCGGATCCAACTTCATGGGTCGAAAGAGGAATTGTCGTCAGCGCTGATTACATCCACTACATTCGCCATCTTTCAGGTCCACCTGCATAGGTTCGAAAGATGCATTTTTTCAGGACTCATTGCAGCACTTTGGATTCTACATTTTGATTTCACTTCCCTATCATTGCGGATCTTCTGGTGCTTGTTTCGGGTGATGGCCGTGAACATGTCCTCTCCCTCGTAGAGCAATGAAATGGCTTCTAGCCGAGTGTGTTTCTTGTGACTGAAGATTTTATTTCCGTGAAAATGCCTTCCCGCACACAGCGCAATTGAATGGCTTCTCGTTCGTGTGTGTTTTCTGGTGTCTCTTTAGATGTGATTTCTCCGCAAATGCCTTCCACAAACAGAGCAACTGAATGGCTTCTCACCGAGTGTGTTTTCTGGTGTCTGTTAAGATGTGATTTATGTGAAAATGCCTTCCCACACGCAGAGCATTTGAATGGCTTCTCGCCGTGTGTGTCTTTGGTGTCTGTTAAGATGGATTTCCGTGAAAATGCCTTCCACACACAGAGCAACTGAACGGCTTCTCGCCGCGTGTGNTTTATGGTGTCTGTTAAGATGGATTTCGTGAAAATGCCTTCCCACACACAGAGCAATTGAACGGCTTCTCGCCCGTGTGTGCGTGGCGATGTATCTGCTCCATGTGACTGATTCTTCAGAGCAGAGTAACAGTCGCGGTGTTTTGAGAGTTAAAGGCACCCTCTAAGCTGCGTGGATGTCTGTCTCAAATCGCCAAAAGCAAACTCTCACTAACGTCTAACCGACACAGTAACGTCTCGTAAGTCGGCTACACGCGACTACCAGTTTATCCACTAACGAAGACACTTGTTGATGCACGGCGTGTCGATGTCCCTGTAACCCGTCTGAAGAGATCGCCACGAACTCTCCAGTCGCAGGCAATCGGCTCGCCAGGCTGGGTCTCGCAGGAGAAGCGAGGAGTCGAGCGTCTATCCTCAGTGAAATCCTCTGGAAATGGTTTTAAGGTCTGAATTTAAGCCCTTATAACTCCCTCTAGTATCCAATCCTTTGTTCTCGTCCTGGCATATCATGGACTTTGCATTCAATTGTTAATTTTTACATTAACAATTCGCATATGTAGCAACATAGCTTAGCGAATTGGCCATTGTAATTTAACCTTAATACGTATGTACATCCGACTGCGTAAATGTATACTTCTGTTTGAATTATTACATACATCTCCATGCATAATTCGTGCTTCCTGTGAATTTGCTAATATTCACCGACAATGTCTCTAAACTGCAGGATTCATCTTCATGGTTCTTTCGGTAAAGTCACGTAGAAGGGAAGTAAT
Organism: Lethenteron camtschaticum; assembly: GCA_018977245.1. Classification (NCBI taxonomy): domain Eukaryota; kingdom Metazoa; phylum Chordata; class Hyperoartia; order Petromyzontiformes; family Petromyzontidae; genus Lethenteron; species Lethenteron camtschaticum. The sequence continues at coordinate 96,031 of MU249729.1, read as the reverse complement.
AATATAATAAAATAAAACATAATAAAATATTCTCACGACGGAAGAGATGGAGGACGAGACAAAGGAGGAGGTGGAGGAGGTGCAGGTGGTGATGCAGGGAAAGAAGAGGAAGCGAGGGGCCTTGCTCGCGTGGCGAGAGCGATCACCTCACTCCTCCGCCGCGTGCTGCTTTGTGGTGGCATGTCCACCACACAGTAGGGTGGTTGTTGTGGTCGTGGATCGCTGCCAACCATGACCACTATCACCAGACTACCCACCCACCCGTGACACATCCAGGCACACACCCCGTGATACACGTCACACACACACAACATGGTTCCCCGGAGAGACGGTGCACTGGGACCACCGCTGTGGAAGGAATCTGAGCAGCAGATGCCAGGACTACAGTAGAGAACGACTGCTATCAAGACACCTCACACAACAAACACACACGGGACTAGCCAAAAAAACTAGCCGGCCCATCTTGGACTAATAGGTGCAAGTTAATACTGTTCTGAACCTGTTTAATAAACATATTNAAGGACACTCGTGTTGAGCATGGTGCTTTTAGCAAACGAGTGTGTTTTGTTATAATTTCTGTCATAAACTTTGAATATCATCTGAATGGTTTAGCTTGAAAGCGTGGTTCATAATAACGTTACGCAAAAAAAAACAATCGTCACCTTTAGTCTGTAACATACGACCTTCGTGTGTATATACACCAGTGTGTGTGTTCAATATTTTGCACGTTTTAAAATTTGCGACGAGTTTTTTTGCTAATTGCATTGAGTATTGAGGGTACCAGCCCTCGCACCCGTCCAAAGACCTCGTGGGCCACTGTGGTGGCTACGAGCCTTCCCTCCGGGACATTGCTCACATCCACACGCGTTACCGTCCGACACCGTCAATGAAGGAGGGGGTTGTTTTTGCAAAACTTTACTCGTGGCAGGGATTGGCAAACAACAGGGGGCCTCCTTCTGATAAACAAAAACATATAACCCGTAAAAACAAAGTGTTTCACTATAAATCCTTTATATGCGTGGCGGCTAGAGTCCTCTCGTCCTCTGGCTTGAGATGGCTGCCACCTATGGGTCAGATGATTGCCTACCACCATTAAGCAATTGGTAATTAAATATAAAAAAAATCCTAAAAGTGTAACATTTTGGAATTTTTTTCACGAAAATACACTGTCACGCACATTGAGTCTGTGTGCAAAATGTCAGCTCGATTGGATCACGGGAAGTGGGTTAAAAAACGACCAAAGATTTGCTCGGTCGTAAGCGCGCAAGCGAGTGAACTTAATATAAAGGATTTTAAAACGAATGAAGGGGCGTGGGCGGTGGCGTAAGGTGTGGAAAGTTGTAAGTCACAGGTATCAATCGAATTGGGTCAATGACACCAGCACACAAATGCTGGGTCGTTTGGAATGGTGTTGCATTGATGAAAGATGAAGTTTTCCGACGTTGAATTTCATGAACTTTACATTCAATTGTTATTTTTAATTTCCAATCTGCATATCTAGCAATTAGCTTCGTTAATCTGGCTATTGAGCTTAAGTCTGAATGCATATGTGCATCTCACCACATAATTCGCGTTCATTTGCTAATATTCACTCTGCAATGTGTGTACACGTGTATATTTACACTTGTTTTTGTGGATATGTACATGCGTGTATGTGTGTATAGGTATGTACAATCATTTGTTCGCCATTTATTTGTGATGTCAAACGCAATCCCTGTGTGTGTACACTGCTGTGTATGTATACTCGTGTGTGTATGCGCACTCGTGTATGCATGTGCATCCGTGTGTGTATGTACAAAGCTGTGTGTATGCACATTCGTGTATGTATCTACAGCTCTGTGTATGTCCACTCGTGTGTGGTGCGTGTACAAGGAGTGTTGTGTGTACTCGTGTGTTATTGTTATANTGTGTCGTACCAAGAAATGGGACAACGTGGTAATGAATGGCGGTACCACAACAGGGAATGTAGCCTGTGTTGTACATGGTGTGACTGCTGTGTGTTNTGTNCAGTGCANTCGTGTGTGTATTTACACTCGTTCTGGACACTCGTGTTGCTGTACACTGTGTATANAATGCGTGCTCGTATTTNTGTGTGTTAAAAATCCTGAGCATGCGGCACATGGTATACGTCACTGTATTTATTGCGTGTGCTTCCGTGTTGCATGTACCACCCNGCCCGAGTGCTCGAGCTATTGTGCAGTCTATAATGTGTCGTATGTATAATCGAGTGNAAATGTACGCATCGTGTATGATGTCACCCGTGTTTTTTGACAANGGTTGTATGACATTGTGCATTTTCCTANAGCANTGTGTATGTCCACCGGTGTGGGTTGTGTACAACGGAGTGTATATGTGTGGTGCAGCGGTTAGCGCGCTGCGCTATGAACCCGGCTACACGGGTTCGACTCACGGCCAACACCAGTGACGATTATCTGAACCGGTCCCGGGCCTCCCCTAGGTCGACTCAGCCTCAATGAGTACCTCGTGCGGTGTGTAAACATTGCCACGAGGGAGACAAAGGCGGTCGGGCGTGGTGCTGGCCACCCACCCCTCGTGTGCCGTGCCGGCCTTCATAGGTGCTCGCTAACTGCACTTGCCCCTACAGTCTGTTAAGGCTATACGGGGGATCTTTATCTTTGTGTGTACAAAGCGGGGTGGATGCACATTCGTGCATTTTTCTACACCGCTGTGTATGTCCACTTATGTGTACAAGGGAGTGTATATGTGTACCCGTGTAAGTATGTGTAGTGGAACACACAACTTATTTTCATATCGTGTCGTACAAAGAATTGAGGGCAACGTGGTGATGAATGCGGCACCACAACAGGGAACTACAGGGATGAGACTCCCCGCTCGTGGTGCTAAATTAATGAAAACAGCGCCACTGAGCGGACAGAGCCCCGCCCCTACAGCTCGTGCGTGTGACGTCATGAGTGTGACGTCACGAGTGTGATCAGCGGACAGCCACGATGCTGCCAGGTGAGGGTCAACTTGTGTGCTGGAGATGCTTCACCTGAAACTCGCCTCCACGCGTGTTCGCTATGAACATTGTAGCAATAAGGGACGATTAGTCATCTTTAACATGTCAGGTTTTAATTGTTCTGCAAGTAAATTAACGTTAAAACTCGTAGAAACACATGCACACTCGTGTGTGAATGCACACCGCTGTATAGACAGTCGTGTTTATAAGCACACTTGTGTGTGTATGTCTACTCGTCCGTGTTTTTTCAAGGAAGGATATGGTTGAAATAACGTACGATCAGTAATCTTTAAAAACAATTCAGGTCTTTATTAATCTGCAAGAAAATTCACGTTAATACTCGTATCGAAATTTTATTTATATGCATGCTCAAACAGGAAGGAACTAGGCAAATTATTTTCCAATTTCAACAGTTAAAACATATTCTTAAAATCTAACACGTAAACGTCGCTTTCCCTATTGACGTCCTTTTCGACTGAAGCCATTCGTCCAGAAGTCCAAGCCATCAAACACAAGAACAACGAACGTGCAATCCACGCACACTCTCATCGGGCTGCTTAAATGTGTGGTGTTATGTAGAAGGTGCATGTAATCTTCTCACAGCAAATTGCGTGTTAAAGTTTATTCTAGACTTGTCACGTAAGGTGGTGCTTTGTAGTCCTATCGGACTACTTGTTGATGTGTTGTGAAGCGCAGTGGTTGTGTGGTGGTTCAATTTCTAATTTTACTCTCGTGGTTAAGTGGTTTTGTTGAGCTAAAGTTGGAGAATGACTGTGATACAACTTTGCTCAATATTTTAAACATGTTCTTATTTTCGATTTAAAGCTTTCGTGACTGCAGGGATTCATCTTCTTGGTTCTTTCGGTAAAGTCACATATAATGGAAATAATAAAATAATAAATTTTTTCATGTTTTATTTTATTATTTATTATTTCCATTTGTGACTTTACTGAAAGAACAAGAAGATGTTCTTAAAAATGTTTTATCATTGTGTAATAAACAAAATAACTTAAAATAATTAGTTTGAGTGTGCGTGATTGCACGTTCGTTGTTCTGTGTTTGATGGCTTGGACTTCTGGACGAATGGCTTCAGTCGAAAAGACGTCAATGGGGAAATCGAGTTACGTGTTGAATTTTAGAATATGTTTTAACTGTTGAAATTGGGAAATAATTGTCTAGTTCCTTCCTGTTTGAGCATCGTTTAATAAAGATTTCATACGAGTTTAACGTGATTTTCTTGCAGATTAATAAAGACCTGAATTGTTTTTAAAGATGACTGATCGTACGTTATTTCAACCATATCCTTCTTAAAAAACGCGGACGAGTAGACATACAACACAAGTGTGCTTATAAACACGACTGTCACTACAGCGGTGTGCATTCACACACGAGTGTGCATGTGTTTCTACGGTTTTAACTTTAATTTTCTTGCAAACAATAAAGACCTGACATGTTAAAGATAACTAATCGTCCTTATGCTATATTGTCTACAATGTTCAACTAGCGAACACGTGCGGGCGAGTTGCTGAGCATGGTGAAGCATCAATACTCAGCACAGCAAGTTGACCCTCACCTGGCAGCATCGTGGCTGTCCGCTGATCACACTCATGACGTCACACTCATGACGTCACACGCACGAGCTGTAGGGGCGGGGCTCTGTCGCTCAGTGGCGCTGTTTTCATTAATTTAGCACCACGAGCGGGGAGTCTCATCCCTGTAGTTCCCTGTTGTGGTGCCGCATTCATCACCACGTTGCCCCTCAATTCTTGTACGACACATATGAAAATAAGTTGTGTGTTCCACTAACATATTACACGAGTACACATTACACTCCCTTGTACACACACCCACACACGAGTGACATACACAGCGGTGTAGAAAAATGCACGAATGTGCATCCACCCCGCTTTGTACACACAAAGATAAAGATCCCCCGTTAGCCTTAACAGACTGTAGGGGCAAGTGCTGTTAGCGAGCACCTATGAAGGCCGCAACGGTACACGAGGGGGGGTGGCCAGCACCACGCCCGACCGCCTTTGTCTCCGTGTGCAGATGTTTACACACCGCACCAGGTACTCATTTGAGACTCATTTGAGACTGAGTCGACCTAGGGAAGGCCCGGGACCGTTCAGATAATCGTCACTAGTACACATATACACTCCCTTGTACACACACCCACACACGAGTGGACATAGCAGTGATCTAGTGGAATGTGTATACATATGCACACGAATGTGCATACACACCGCTTTGTTAAGTGGTCTTGTTGAGCTAAAGTTGGAGAAAGACTTTGCTTACACACGCTTACAAGCCATACCATTTCGATTATCAATAAAAGTGTTTGAGATCAATCGTAATAATTGTCGTGAATTAAATTAAACAAATCACCTTGATTTACTGACGCGCTCAAATCAACACAAATACTTAAATATTTTTAATAAAACTATGTCAGTACACTATACATTTGCACCTCTTAGTCAAAATCAAACTGGACATCAGCATTTTGATACTTCAGACTCTATGTCGATGTTAAATCCTCTAAACTTGCATCAGTTTAGAGGCATTGTCGGGTGAATATTAGCAAATTCACAGGAAGCACGGAATTATGCATGGAGATGTATGTAATTATTCAAACAAAAGTGTACAATTACGCAGTCGGATGTACATACGTATTAAGGTTAAATTACAATGGCCGGATTAGCTAAGCATTTGCTACATATGCGGATTGTTAATGTAGAAATTAACAATTGAATGCAAAGTCTATGATAATCCAAGACGAGAACAAAGGACTTGAATGCTAGAGGGGAGTTATAAGGGGCTTAAAATCAGACCTCAAGACCATTTCGAGAGGGATTTCGCTGAGGATAGACGCGCAACTCCTCGCTCTGCAGATTACCCTTCTCCTGCGAGACCCAGCCTGGCGAGCACCATTGCCTGGCGACTGGTTGGCGAGTTCGTGGCGATCTCTTCAGACGGGTTACAGGGACATCGACACGCCGTGCATCAACAAGTAAGTGTCTTCTTAGTGGATAAACTGGCAATCGCGTGTAGTTCGACTTACGAGCGTTACTGTCTCGGTTAGACGTTAGTGAGAGTTTGCTTCTTGGCGATTTTAGCCAGACATCAACGCAGCTTAGAGGGTGCCTTTAACTCTCAACAACACCCGCGACTGTTACTCTGCTCTGAAGAATCAGTCACATGGAGCAGATGAACTCTCCACAGCGCCACGCACACACGGGCGAGAAGCCGTTCAATTGCTCTGTGTGTGGGAAGGCATTTCAGTCACCTTCCCTACAGAAATCGCAAATTCATCGAAGATTCGGGAATAACTTAACGACCGAAACGGTGGACCTTCAAGGCTCGTGTAAGGCATCAGAATCACTCACACAAACACAGGCGAACCGTTAAGTCTCTGTTGGAAGATGAGTCACATCTAACAAGAAACCAGGGTGTCTGCTCGTTGTGAATTCGTACATTAGAACCGAGCACCGCGAACTTAGGTGCTCTGTTGTGAGGCATTGCCAAAATCAAATCTAACACTAAGAACACAGGGTGGCCTATCTCGAAGCATTCACAGAAACAACTAAACTCACAGAGACACGCTGAGAAGCCATTCAAGTGCTCTGTGTGTAGGAAGGCATTTTTCAGAAATCTACTTTCACAGTCACCAGAAAACAACACCGGGCGAGAAGCCGATTAATGCTCTTTTGTGGAAGGACATTTGCGGATGAAATCAAATCTTAACAGCACCAGAAATACACCAAGACGAAAAGCCATTCAATGCGCTCTTGGGGAAGGCATTTTACTGGAAATTCAAAGTCTTACAGGCACCAGAAAACACACTCGGGTGAAAAGCCATTCAATTACTCTACGAGGGAGAGGACATTTTCACGGTCATCACCCGAAACAAGCATCAGAAGATCCGCAATGATAGGAAGTGAAATCAATAGTGATAAATGCAAAGAGTCCTGAAAAAAATGCATCTTTCGAACCTAGACAGGTGAATCCTGAGAGATGTTGATGTAGTGGATGTAATGAGTCCTGACGAACAATTCACTTTTTCGACCCTCATGCAGTTGGATCCTGAGAGGCTGTGTGGATGCAATCGAGCCTGAACCGACAATTCCACTTTCGACCCCATGCAGTGTGGATACTAGAAATGGCTGCTGGAATGGCTGGAGAGTCAAAGTTTTGAGACTTCTGTTAGACTTTGAATCCTGGAACGTGCATGTTTGTTCTCTGTATAGATCAATTAATAAGTACGAAACTTATTATTAATCAGTGATTTCCAGTACTCCAAGCTAGGTGATTTTCGCACAACGCAAGCAGCCGTCGTCACGGTGAAAACGCTGTCACAGTCACAGATAAGTGACATTCAGATCTGTCTACTTCGACCCCAGAAGTTCTCCCTGAAGATGGCTGCTTGCGTTGTGGCCGAAACGTCGTGAAATTTTTTATTATGTTTTATTTTATTATTTTATTACTTCCTTCTACGTGACTTTACCAAAGAACCAAGAATATTGATCTCCTGTACGAAATTTTTTAGTGAAATCCGAATAGAGTGATGTTGTGAATGGTCTATAATGTGTTGCAGATGAAGCCGTTCCTTTTAAGTTCCAGAAGTGTTCACTTATTTCAGGATGACAACAATTTATACTTTATAGATGCGTTGCTTCGTCTGGTGGTTGTTCATCGGGACTGGTAAATGTGCGGTGTTTATGGTAGAAGGTGCCATGTCATCCTCTCACAGCTAATTGCGTGTTAAAGTTGATTCTAGACTTCGTCACGTTAAGGTGGTGCTTTGTAGTCCTATCGGACTACTTGTTGATGTGTTGTGAAGCGCAGTGGTTGTGTGGTGGTTCAATTTCTAATTTTACTCTCGTGGTTAAGTGGTGTGTTGAGCTAAAGTTGGAGAATACTGTGATCACAACTTTGCTCAATATTTTAAACATGTTCTTTAATTTTTTATCATTGTGTAATAAATAAATTGCTTAAAGTAGTAGGTTTC